>FXXK01002004.1:0-42948 GCA_900184695.1 Betula pendula
AAGAGAGAGATTCCTCGTGGTTTATAAATTGTACAGTTTTCAAAATACGTTTGTGCTATGGTGAAATAATTTCTCCATGGAGAATAAATACGAACACCCCCTCTTTGATATTTTTCTTTTTCTCTGTGAAATTGATTATGTGGTTAATTTGTTTGAAAATATTTTGTTCTCTTGATGAGCAAAATTTTTAGATTATAATTTTGTGACTACCGGTCGTTTGATGGCTGATTAAGGGTTGATTTGTTGTTATTATCTTTGAATAATTGAGGTTTTAGTTATGACTATTATAATTGTTTGATGAGAGTAGTTGAATTGCAAATCAATGTTAGATGTAATAATTGTTTGCGTCACGTTAACATTTTTTTTTTTTTTAAAAAAAAAAAACAATTTAAGGATGGCAACATTCCACGTCAGAAAATCTTGCAGATGTAGAGTCCCACCATATAGAAGTTTTCTACATCTAGAATTCTCTTCATTCAATAACATCATCTTATAAAGATAAGTTTAACAAAATAATAGATAAAATCAGTAGCTAATAATTTGATAAACTATAATTGAGTAAATATAATATATTAAAAGAAAATGAAACACATATGTGTACACCTTATTGATACGGATAAATACAAAGAGATTGAAATTCAATACAACTCAATGTTATCTTTTATGTGAATGTTTACATTTATCTTTGTAAGATGATGTTATTGAGTGAATAGAATTATTGGATGACTTCTATGTGGTGGATGACTCTACATTCTTGTTAGTGTTTATATACAGGTTATTAGGACCTATTGAAAGAGAAATGTAAAAATATATATGTTATGGTGATAATCCATATGTGCATGTTTATAAAGTTTTGTTATTCATGGCAACTTGGTTTACTTTAAACTTCATAGTTTTTCAAGGTCCATGATGCATTATAATGAAAAAATATTTGTTAAAATTACAATCTTATGATCCTATAAGATGGTTGAGATAAACACCATAATAATGAATATGAATATGCTATATATTTTTCAATACCCTTTGATTTGAAGTAACGACATATGTTTACTATCTAAATTAACTCTCTTTAATTTTTTTTTAGTATAATCTAGATATTGAATATACTCTATAATATAATATAATAAATATATGTTATTAAAATCATGATATAAACAATTATAGTGATATATATATAACACCGAGAACCAAGCACGTGCATTGCACGTGCTGTCCCCACTAGTTATAAAATAAAAACTGAATATGTTAACTTATTTAATCTGCAATGTCTACCTTTTTTTTTATAGTTTTGTTATACCCACTAATTTTAGATTGAGAATTGTGTGAATGGAGAGTGGGCTAAGTTAGATTTTGCTTTTTGGTTATGCATGGAAGTATTTTTTACAAGGTAATGAACTATAGGTGTTTGAAGAAATGTTTTTCTTACACATTGTCTTAAGAGTAGGATATGAAGATATTTGAATTTGTATTTGTTATCTCTATTTGATTTTATATTTGTTATATCCATCCTGAAGTTGAATTTCTGCGTTATTTCCATGTGGTTGGTTTTATGAATAATAATTTATTAAAAAGAAAAATTTATTGCAAAGACAAGTTTTGAATCTTAGGTATTTTAATGTTTTGGGACCACCCAAAACAAGAGTAGCTTAAATCTAAGTTTGATAAACATTCAATCATATAAACCTTCAATATATGTTCATTAATTATCAAAATCATCTTATAGATTGTAAGTTGTAATGTTTCATTGATGAGATCTATTTAGAAACAGAAGCTTCAATGTTCTATTCGGTGCTAATTGTTTGATAATTTGGCTTTGATGTTTAATTTTTATGTGTTTGCTTGTGTGTACTATTCTTTAACAGTTAGAAAGTATTTCTTTGATTGTACAAAGAGTATGGTTTGATTATCTTGCTTCATAGGTGGAAGCCACTACTTAGTTTAGAAAGCTATTATCAATAGGTATGAATGAAGTTCCCAAAATAATTTTTTTAAAAGAATAATCCCTGAATATTGTTAACTGTTGATATGCGTTTTTTTATTTTTGTCCAATTGATGAGATAATCAAAACGAGTATGAATTTTTGGTTTGTGGAGTTTTGGAAATGAATGATATGCCCCAGTTGCAAGTAGGGACTCTTTATAGCTTGAAGTTTCTATGCAAGGAAAATTGTTGTTAAGAGATGTCAATATAACACCAAGACTAACTTTGCTTTTGTGTATTGTTTGAAGTTTAGTTTTATTCTCCTTTGAATGCTTAAGAAATACAGCAAACTCAAAAGAACATAATTCTTGGATTTTGTTTAGATACAAATTGTATTGTTAAGCTTTTAGTTTTTTGTTTTTTCTTTCTAATCAAGTGTACTACAGACTTTAATTTTCTATTATTTTTCTCTTTGTTTGAAACCTTTGCTACTTTAAAATAATTCATATTTTTTCTTCTCTATCTTTAAGATACTATTAATAATTGTATAAGTTAAAAAGAATAAAACTCATATTCCCTTCTCTTTGTTTTTCATTTTTTAATCATTGATCTACTTTTGCTCTTTTAAAAATAAGTGGACATCACAAATATAGAAAGCATTGCAACGCTTTCTTCTAAGAAAGAATTCATAATCCGACTTCGAGCTGCAGTACTTGATACACGTGCAGGACCACGTTATAGATTTAATATCACTGCTCTTCAACAACTACCAAATGAAGACGAATGAACTTTCTCAATCCAACAAATCATAACTCAACAACTTTTTTATATTTTTTGAAACAACTTTTGCTACGAAGTAATAGCACCAAAGGAAAACACGTAACTACTTAAATACTCTAGACTGTATTTGTATGTCTTCTTATGCTAGAAGCTATAAACCGTAAACTATGTACTTTTTTGGCGTGAAAACTTATATGTACTATTTTTTTTTTTGCACATATACTTATTGATCAATTAGTTAATACTATGGTCTTAATTAACTTGATTTTGTATGAAGAAATGTGCTTATAAAATAATTTACATATTAAGTCATTCTATATAATGCCTTATATATATAATATTTACTTCATAACATTAAATATCAAATAAATAAAAAATACAAGAAATCAAACACGTGCCTTGCATGTGCTCTCCAACTAGTATATATATAAGATTGACATGAGCAACAACAACATAAATTTGTTTTTGAAGGATGGTTCTTAATTTGATCCACCCTTTATCACATGTCATGATAAAATGGATGCATGTAGAAATCATTCGTGTGTGTGTGTCTATATATATATATATATATATTAGGTTGGATGAACTTTTTTCAACTCAATCTATAAAAATAATATGTGTTCTTTTAACATAATGAATATGTCTAAATAAAATAAATCAAAAGAGTAAAGAGAGAGGCGAACAATTTGCCTCCGAATCCATGGAGCTAGTTACTCTTTTATTACATTATTGCATGACATACATTTTAATATCATCAAGGTGGAAATTCGGGGATGAGAATCTCTTACAACTCCAAGGATATTCTACTACCTAGATGGTCAAATCCAACCAATTTTTTTTTTTTTTCAAATAAATTTCATTTATCACAGCTACATACTCTATATTTATTATCTCAATATATAAGTATTTTTCATATTTTAAAAATAATAAATGTTGATAGATAAAATTTTAATTACTTAATTTTAGAATAATTATTGAAATTTGAAAAAAAAAATTACGGTAAAATATCTTTAGAATTCTAGAAGACGTTTTTTTCCCTTTCAATATAGAGAAAGGGTTACAAGAAAGCAAAAATAAGAAGGGTTGAGCTCCCAACAACAAGTCCAAACCGAACATAATACTTGAAATAAGTACCACAAATTAAGAAATTGGCCAAAAAAATAGCACAATCATCTGCATCTTAAGATGAAAGCCAAAAGGGTGGCTTGCTTGAGGTCTTTTACAATGGCAACCAATTGGAGATTATTGAAAAAGGAGAAACATTGTTGTCAATCAGTCTGGGACCATCGATAAGGAGAGACGAAGTTCAATTAAATAGTTCTCAACAGCAAGTAAAATCACATTGAAACATGGGGATTGTAACTCACAAAATAAAACAAGGTTAAAAACATTGCAGCTAAACAACAAAACCAAAAAAGCTAATACAATAACAAAACCAAGCAATAAAAGCAACACATTGTAGCTCCGGCGGTGGGTGGCGTGTGAGGCCCACTTGGGGGGGGGGGTGGGTAGGGTAGGGTTGAGCAGTGCAACATGAATGTCAGGAAAGGCGGGAGAGCAACGTGTCAGGAGTAAATGCGGGTAGTGGAAGACATATGTAAGTTGAAAAAACTCAAATCTGTTTCCCATGGGTGGCATAGCAAGAGGAAAGAGGACGATGTAAAAGAGTGGAGGCCGGAAAAGTTGGAGACAAGCTGAGCTTGTGGTGGAGCAGGAGATGAGGTTGTAGTTTAGGGAGGAAAAGCAACGAAAAAACTTCGGAAGAAGAAGCTGCGAAAAACAGAGAAAAAAGGTAGAAAAGGAAGACAAAGCTCATCCCTCCTCCCTTAGAGAACACGCACGAAGCGGAGGAGAGCCTCATTGGGGAGGAGATTTTCTCTTAAGGGAAGAAGTGTGGTTGTCCACTCCTCGAATTCTAGAAGATTTTTATCTAACATGGGTACCCCAAAGGCCCAAAGGCCCAAACAGTAAAGTAGTGATGAGTTGGGCCTAGCCCATGCATGTGTTGACACTCTAACTACAAAGCTATTCGATCACTATCTGTGGGGTTGGGCCCATGTTCAAACTTAAACATAATCGAAAAGTAAAGTCCAAAAAGCCCAGCTCAACACCCAAAACTCGGCCCAGCCCAGCCCATTATTACTTGAATTTCCTCTTGGTGTCGGGAGTTGGATCCCTCCCTCCCATTCAACGGCTGCGAATTTGTTCCATCCCCGGAGACCCTCCCTTGAACTGATCGACGCGGCGTTGCTTCAACTGGTCTACATAGAGCAGACAGGTCTCATACAAGTTCCCGTAATCGGCTCTAGCTTCGTCCGCAAGCAACCCCATCGACAAAATACTGGAAGCCGAAGGGAGACAACGCTGGAAACTCATATGCACTGGCCGAAACCGCTTCAAAGATCATAACGGAGTGGTCGGAGACAATTGCTCGGCCGCTTTCACTGCAATTCAGGCCAGCGGTCGCAGATAAACCGAATTGCTCGAATTCGTGCGAAATGTTTTTCAAGTCCAAATTTTTCTACCCAGCTGTTGTGTGAAATATCTACTTCCAATTCTTCGTGACTCCAAACCCTCAGTCCCTCCCAAAGTTCAATTCGTAGTGCATTTGCTTCCAGAACTCCAATTCCAAGCCTTCAACAACGTCGTTTTTATTAAAAGTGTGAAAATTTAGCGCAAATTCACCTTCGAACCCCTAATTCACCGACCCCCGAAACCCTAGCGCCCATGGCGTCGAAGAAGAAGCAATTCGAAGGCATTGCTATGTTGTCCATGTACAACGACGACGAAGAAGAAGAAGAAGGCGAATACATGGAAGATGTCGAAGAAGAACAACAACTAGAAGAAGAAGATGAAAAAACGGAGGGACAAGAAGCAGAGAGAGAGCAACAAGACGACGATTACATGGATTTGGGAACGGCAGAGCCGGATGATTCATTGGCCAAAAGCGGAGATAGAATTGGCGGTAATTCTGCTAACGATGACATGCCGCCGATTGCCAGTGAGAATAAAACGCCACATCCACGGGTTATGGTGGTGTCGCCGCAGCAAGAGGTGGTAGCGGCGTCGAGTGCGAGGATGAGTGGGAGACGGAAGCTTACGATTGTGGACTATGGCCACGATGAATTTGCTATGTCTCCTGAGCCTGAGGTACCTTCTTTTGCTTGCATTTAAGTTCTGTTTGGTTGCTGAGAAATTTGGAGGAAAGAAAAGAGAATGGAATTCTTGGCTTTTATGTTTTCATGGTTTGTGCAAGTGCACGTTTATGTGTCTGTGATTAATTGTACATAATGAGAAGTTTGATATTAGGAATCAGTTGTGAGGGGAGGTTTATGTGGTGTGTTGGATTTGGTAGAATGAATATCTAAACAATATGTCGCCAAATGGTGTCTTCATCTGATTTTGAATTTTGCAATTGGTCGCAGTCTGGATATGGTAGATTGTGTACAAAGTTTCTGGATATTTGATTTGCTTGTGAAGATGGGTTGTCAGAAGTTTGTAGCTTCTGCGGGGTCTGAGTCAACCTTTAGAGATTTTTTTTGGTTGGGATGGAGTGGGGGAAGGTTGAGGGTTAACCTACTATTATGTTTTTTATCTTAAATTGTGTTGTCTTAATTTATATTTGCTTCGGTGGTATTTTATTTTTCCAGGATGGAGAAATAGAAGAAAGTGGTCGTGTCATGTTTGGATTGGAGCTTCAAACTGCAAATGGTATGCTACTCATCTTAATCACTTTTTCATCCGAAATTGTATGTATATATATATATACGAGCACACACAGCATGAATGAGCCAGCTTCAACACCACCTATACTCCTAATCATAGACAAACTTGCACTGACCTCACCATGAAAGGATGAACCTGGTCTTACTATTTGTACGCATTGGCTTAACTCACCCTTAACTTCCCTAGACATTGCAAAGAACACGTAATGAAAATTTCCAGGCAAGAGCTCTACAAGGGAACTAGAAAGGAGTTTGGTAAAAAAGAGTTTGGGAATGTCCCGCTTAGTTAACAAACATCGAGTTTGGAGTCAGGGCAGCATGGATACGAGACTATTGATATGGGAAATAATATACATATATATTGGGTTAGGAACATTATTTATATTCATGATGCTTTCATCCTTCCCAGTAGGGTGGTGAATGAAAAATGAATTCGGTGTTGGCAAACTGACACTTTGAGATTGTATATCACCAAAATATGCTTATGATAGTTTAATTTTCCACAGCGATATGTCTTTTATGATGGCTATGCTGTTATATTCATGTATTGAAATGGTCGCACATAGAATTTCCAAATATGTTCCCAAGTCACGTATTCAGCCATATCCTCTGCCAGTTTAGCTTTGATTGCCAGAGTTTAGTTGTTGGAAATGCAGAAAGTCATAGAATTTTATTGACAAAGTTAAAATGACCATTGTGTATGAGTTTTGTCACCCAATTGATGTCATACTTTAAGATATGTCTCCTGTTGAGTATCATTGATTCATATAATTTTGATCTTGTATGTCATATCATGCTGCAAAGATGGTTAAAGTTTGAAAGCATAAAAAAAATATTTCTGAGGAAAATATCAGAAGAGAATGTTTGCCTTTTGTTACTTCTTGAGAGAGAATTTTTTTAGTTAGAACTTAACTATAAAATAGAACAAAAAGGATATCTAAGCCCTTGGGCATTGGCTCAGGCTGTAAATTGTTGGTGGGCATAGGGATGGGGAGGTCAGGTATACATCTTACTGATAAAAAAAAAAAAAAGTCAAATAAAGAGGAGATAGAAACTGAGATGTTTTTGTTATTTACAATTTTGTAGTCTGATTTTACGTGGCTTCTTTTCTATCTTTAATTTTGTAAAAATTGTCTGTTATAGGTCATTTCCAAGAGAAAGCACCTCCTGGACTTGTTCAGGCTTTAACACCTAGCAATCCAGTAACTCCTCTATCATCTGATCCATCACAATATGATTCAATGAACTATGCTGTGCATGAATCAGAAGGAGCACAGGTTGGGGAAGCTGTTATGGAACAGGAAAAAGAAATTGATCCATTAGACGTGTGTCTCCCACCGCCACCAAAAGAAAAGTGCTCGGAGGAGCTACAAGTAAGTTCGTTTCTTTCTTCCTTTGTCTTTTTTTTTTGGGTGTGAAAAGATCACTAGTGTTTGAATGTGAGGTTTCTTGTTGCTTGCGAATTGCAAAATTCTTATAATTTGACAAAGAAAGGATTAAGGGGACAGTTCTGAGAAGTACAAGACTATTGACCTTGAAATTGTTACCTTAATCTCTTCCTTGTTAAATCATAAGCTTGAGGTAATTCAACATTTTTTTTTTTTATAAAAAAAAAAAATAATAAGTTCAAGGCTTTGTCCATTATATAAATTTTGGGGCTTTCCAGGTTTATAGAGATGATATTTTTATTTCTATCATTCTTTTTTTTATATAAATAAGAGAACTTTTATTAAAATGCAAAAGTATAGCCCTGGTACACAGGAAGTATACAGAAAGGCCACCTAAGTAGGGGAAGAAAAAAGTACAAGAAACTCCGAATAACTAATTGCTAAAGGAACTAAATAAGCAACGGTCCAAGAGAAAAGAGAATGAAAGAAGAAAGACTTGAGCTCCTCAAGCGTCCTTCTTCTACCAATGTACTTTATTTATTTAAGTAGCTTTTTTGTTTGGGGGTTAGGTGGGGAGACATATAATTAGAATACGAATAACCCCTTATACTTCACTTTTTACATTATCATGTTCTTTTAAACTGCTATCATAAATATGAATAGAAAACTATCGCATGAGCAGCATCTCTGGCATGTGTTCATCTATGTTGAATGTTAAGACAAATTTGCCTGTTAGATGGAATTATAATTGAGTCGGTTGAAAGAGATATAGGCTCCATTTGTTAAACTTTTCTTCTTGTCTCTTTTGTTTTCTATTCTCAAAAAACAAAAATATTAACAAAAAAAATTCAAAATACAAATCACNTCTCTTCCTTTAGTTAAATCATAAGCTTGAGGTAATTCAACATTTTTTTTTATTTTATAAAAAGAAAAATAAGAAGTTCAAGGCTTTGTCCATTATATAAATTTTGGGGCTTTCCAGGTTTATAGAGACGATATTTTTATTTCTATCCTTCTTCTACCAGCGTACTTTATTTATTTAAGTAGCTTTTTTGTTTGGGGGTTAGGTGGGGAGACATATAATTAGAATACGAATAACCCCTTATACTTCACTTTTTACATTATCATGTTCTTTTTAAACTGCCATCATAAATATGAATAGAAAACTATCGCATGAGCGGCATCTCTGGCATGTGTTCATCTATGTTGAATGTTAAGACAAATTTGCCTGTTAGATGGAATTATAAAGTTTGAGTCGGTTGAAAGAGATAGAGGCTCCATTTGTTAAACTTTTCTTCTTGTCTCTTTTGTTTTCTATTCTCAAAACAAAAATATTAACAAAAAAAAATTCAAAATACAAAACACTCAAAACTATTTTCACATTTATGTTACATCAGAACACTTTTTCAAACAAAAAACAAAAAAACACCCTCAAAACACATTCACAAATAGAGCCATAGGTTTTTGAGGGTTTTACAAGGGTTTGGTAAAAGTAACATATATTTGTGGTGAGAACAATATTAGCTATTACGACTCTGTTGTAGCCTTTCTGAAATTAAATCCTGTTTGTGCCAGTACCACTTAATATAACCTGGGCTGCTTATCCAAATATAGAATGTGTACAATTTTAGAGTATAGATTGTTGGGATATGCCCTCCTGCCATAGAATATCTTTGTGTCTTACTCATTTTTCCAATGTTCTTAATTTGGATAAAGTTGGCAGAATGGCTTGTCTTAGGATGCCTTTGGTAATTTTGGTTAGAAGATAATTCCATTGTCCCCTCCTGCGCCAAAATCCGTTGTGCCTTTCATATATGCTTGCCTGCGGGCTTGGTAGAAATTAAATTTGAGAGATTGCATGGAGAATTGGCAGAAACTAAAATTGAGAGACATGTCTAAGAAAAACAAGGCCCCTTGAAAGTGGCATTTTTTTGCTTGGTCGGTAGCTCTAGGAAAGATCCTTACTTTGGACAATCTTAGAAGAAGACATGTCATCGTGATTAACAGATGTTGTATGTGCAAAAGGCATGAAGAATCTATGGATCATTTTCTTCTTCATTGTGAGGCTGCCTGTGTCTTATGGAACACCATCTTCAACCGCTTTGGATTATCTTGGGTTATGCCTCTTCGAGTGATTGATTTGTTTGCCTGTTGGTGGACTGGCGGTCGCTCCCGAGTGCTGTTGTGTGGAAGATGGTGCCCTCTTGTCTCATGTGGTGCTTGTGGAGAGAGCGAAATGATCGTAACTTCGAAGACAAAGAGAGATCGATTGAGGAGCTCAAGGTCCTTCTTTTTTCATTTTCTATATTCTTGGATTTTTGCTTATTTAGCTCCTGTCGCGTTAAGCTTTAATGATTTTCTTATACATTTTTCTACCCTTTCTTAGGTGGTCCTTTGTATACTTCCTGTGTATCCGGGTTGCGCTCTTTTTGCGCTTTTAATATATTTTCTCTTACTCATCAAAAAAAAAAAAGAAACTAAAATTGAGAGAATCTGTTATTGATTTGTGCTTAATACTTCAATAAATTCTGCTCTATGAATTACTAATGATTTTGGATCAGAAGATAATTAATTTACATCTATGCTAGGGCTTTCAGATATAGCACATTTTATTTTCTTTTTGATGTCTTTATCCTTTCTATTATGTTATTGCAGAGGAAAATAAATAAGTTTCTTGATTACAAGAAATATGGAAAAAGCTTCAATGCAGAAGTACGGAATAGGAAGGATTACAGGAACCCTGACTTCTTGCTGCATGCAGTGAGGTATCAAGATATCGATCAAATAGGGTGTTGCTTCAGTAAAGATGTATTTGACCCGCATGGATATGACAAAAGCGACTACTATGACCAAATAGGTCTGTAACAGTTCCTTTTGCGTCTCTCTCTCTCTCTCTCTCTCTCTCTCTCTCTCTCTCTCTCTCTCTCTGTGTGTATGTGTGCGTGTGCGTCCCATTTGAGGGTCTTGTTTGAATTATGTATATATTTGATGCATGTGTGTGACTATTTGTGATCCTTTAATTACTTTGTGTTATTAATTTTAGACTTCTTAGTCAATTACCCAGAATATGTCATTATAACCTTAGGGGAATCTGTCGTTATAGTATGTGTTTGGTACTGTGGATAGTAGATTTAGGGTGGCTGTGGACTATTTAGCTTCTGTTGCTATTATGAACATTAAGGTATGAACCTAGACCCTATCTTTTGGATCGTTTTAAACAATCACGAATGTTAACATTTGTCCATCTGGCATAAGGTTTTTCCGTTTTTCTAATATTGTTGGTCTTTTTGTGTCCTCTGTCTCTGCTTTCACCCAGTGCAAAGGTTGTTGAATTTTCAAATTTGTACTCTAATTGATATGTCAAAATGTGAAAGAGTGCATTTCTTTAGCAGCCTCAAATATGTAGGAATGTTTCTTCCCATAATTGTTGGTTAAATGTTGTTAGTCTTGGCTTTGCAAGTTAAAGGTCTTTTATTGTTTGTTATTCTAATTTGTGAATCACGTATCTTCCTCATTGCATTAATTTCTTTGTTTGTTGGTTGTTTGTCTTCTAAGTTAACTGAGAATCCTGACACATTATTGCTATCATAGATCTTCTCAGCATAATTGCTTGCCACTTATTTTCTTTTTTGTAAAGCAGAGGCTGATATGAGGCGTGAGGAACTAGAAAAGAAGAAGAATAATAAGGCTGAATTTGTTTCTGGAGGAACGCAATCTGGAACAGTTGCTCTTGCACCAAAAGTTAATATGCCTATTCCAGGTCTGAAAAATATCTCATTTGTTAATTCAGTGGGCAGGTCTGAAAAATATCTCATTTGTTAATTCAGTGGGTTAAGTTGGCTTTCAAAGAAAATACTTTTCTTCCCTTTTTCTTTCTTGATTTAGGTATTAAATTTTTTAATTTGGGTAATGGCATGTTCTTACACTATGTCATTTTGCAGGTGTTTCAACTGTGGCTGCTATTGGTTTGCTACCTGTGCCACCTGCAGCCGATACCACTACTAGGGATGGTAGACAAAACAAGAAATCTAAGTGGGATAAGGTTCTCATCTATGGATATTGCATTTAACTTCCCTATCAAATGAATAGACTCACCATATGTAATTACATTTTTTTTTTTCAGGTGGATGGGGACCGAAGAAATTCTTTGCCCTCTGGGAGCCAGGATTCTATTTCTACAGTTGGAGCTCATGCAGCACTCTTATCTGCTGCTAATGCGGGTGCTGGATACATGGCTTTTGCGTAAGTTTTGCTAACAGTTTTGAACAATATATTCTTGATCATCTCCTTCTACCAGCATTTATATACTTATGTTTCCAGTTTGTTTGTGTTGTATTGGAGCAGCTCACATGGTGTTGGCTTTTCTGCTTGACTTTGAATCAAGTAGCCGTTTCTGAATTTATTATTTCACCATTTTTTTTCTTTTTATTGACTATCCCTTTCTTGCATGCTTTCTTCAACCTTTTCTTATGTAAAAGCAATTGGTGACCCAGTTGCCTCTGATGATTCTTAAAGAATTCTCTGATGTCTATACTTGTGTACCTGTGTCGCAACTTTGTGCTTTTTATGATATTGAGATTACTTACAACAAAAAATATTCTCTGTTGTCTATTATATTCATGTATTGCCTTGCAAATTGCCAGAAGATCAACTATGAACACTGAATGAGTGGTGTATAGTGTCTCAACTACACCATAATGTATGCATCTGAGGTGGGCTTAGGATCCTATACTTGGGTTTGGATTATATATTATGCTTCTATGTGAGAAATTAGAATTTTTTACGATACATGTTGGAATAACTGATAGTACATCTAATTAAATGGTTAAGTTGGTAGTTTTTGGATTGTTGAACAAGGAACTCGTCTTATGTCAGGATATACTTTAGGGTTTCCTGTGCCATATTTTACCCATTTGAGGTGGACTGAGGCTTCCATTGTTGGGTTTGGTAAAACTTTGGATATGACATATTATTTTGGTGAATGTGTAATTTGAACTCATCTTACACAGTTTTCAGAAAATACTCGTACACAATGATTTGGATTAAAAGGTACCTTGTCAACCTGCTACTATATCCAGTATTGCAAGAGACGTGAACTTTTAGTTGCATATTGATTTCTCTAAAACTTTGCTATTTTTGTCAGCCTTTACCAAGGAAGTTTGGAATGTTGATATGATTTCAAATCGTTTGACTGTCTTGTTGCTTTAAACAGGTGGATACCAATTGTTTTCTAGGAGCAGAATCAGGGGGGAGGAATAGTATATGTTTATTTCATATGCATATAAGTTGATACCAATTTTTGTTGCCATATGAACTAGAGTTGATAGTGAACTTTCTGGATGATTTAGCTCCATTGTTGTTTTAAAGAAAGGTATTTTCACTTAATCATCAGTGGTTTTATCATGTGGCAGGCAGCAAAGACGGCGAGAAGCAGAAGAAAAAAAATCTAGTGGAAGGAAGGTGGAGAGAAGATCTTGAGCCATTCATTGCACTACTTACCAGTGAATTATCATACAACATTTTGAAGTGGATAAATCCATTTTCTTTTTCCTCACTTAAACGCCATGTAATGGGCTTGTATCTTTTTTAAACATAGGTCCTGTATATGGCAAAAATGAAAATGTTTTTTTGTCTCATTAGTGCCTTGGTCCCCATTTCTATAACATGATCTTAGGATTAATTTTATCTTTTCTCCTAGGACTGATTTATTGCAGTTAAGTAACATTCTCTATCCTGAGTAGTTAATTGTGGGGTCTGAGATTTTTCTTTCCCAGGACCAACATTGGGGAAAAAAAAAACACAAAAAAGATGCAAGTTGTGACTAGCTCAATATTTGACTGGTGCTATTTTGTACGTGAAGCCAGCGATGAAGGGCATGCACATTGCACAGCAAAAGCAGGTAACAGACATCCTTAAAAGTTTATTAGTTAAAGATGGCTTGTAGATGTCGGAAGCAATTATAGGCAGCATAGGCGTGTCGAAAAAGTGGAAGTTTTTTTTAGCTCTCCAGCTCTCACTCGTTTAACTAATCTTGACCTTGGCCAAGTGACAAAGAAATACAGGTCCCGATGAAGAAAAATTGGTAATCAAAAAAACAAACCAAAAAAGTCATCCTTTCAGACAATCCTCTTTTTAGTTGTCACTTGTCATACCTGAAAGTAAGTCTCGGATCTCTGTTTTACAATCATATTCGTGACCAGTCTTACTCTTTCCCCCCTCACTCCAATTTTCGGTGGCTGAGCATAGAAGGTATCTGTGACTGTGGCCAGTCGACAAAATCATCCTTGCCTCCACTCAATTCTTTGTTCCGGCCCATCTAGAAATATTCTGCTTTCTTATCTCATGATTACACTACCCTAATTTTATCGACGTACGATGCTCGTTTGTTTTAATTACGTTTATGAGGTATTCTTTTGTGATAAATTATCATCACAATTTTGCTACTTTTTCACTTTTTGAATCTCCTAATTAAACAACTTTTCAAATGCCGTGTTGTGTCCTCAAATCGAAACTTTTGTACCTGTTCTTTTTTTCTTTTTGAGTATGCTTGTGACTTAGAATGCAATATGCGCCTTTTATTTAGTGTGCGTGAAATTGATGCCATACACTACTACTACTACTGCATGCTTTTGCATATGGATTTTGGAATGCAATATGCGCCTACAAAGTGGATGTTATGACAGGCTTAGCACGCTGTTTGGCACAATTGATCTCTGCTTCTTTTCTTTCAATGTAATGGTATCCGAATCATATGAGCCGTATGACTGGGGACATCCTTTTGAGTAGAATACTAGATATATCTTGTACAGGTAGTAGTCTCAAGAGCTTCTCTCTCTTCTAGATATTAGGGCTGGTTACCGACCTAAATTTTATTTGCAGGAATGATCCAAATTAAAGAAATGAGAAGACTTTCCACTCCTCCAATCAGCAGAGAAAAATTGTTGGTTTTCTTTGATGATTAAATATATGAATAAAAAACATAAAAGGGCACATGTTGGGCTAAGGCTGGACTGGATTAGGTTTGAGAATTGCAGACCTTGGGCTGGAATCCAACCCGGCCCGGCTTTGCCGACATGTGTCTTTTTATGTTGAGATGTCATGATTTGACATGTATTCTTAGAGAAAATCTACTTAAATACTTTTATTGGGTAATTATAAGCCGGGTATCACATCAAACCTTGATGGAGGTTTTGAAGCTGTCATTTCAGATGAGAGACACGAGAGCATGACTATGAGGCAAACCAATTTGGTGGAGTCCTGTTATACATCAGCCTGGGCTGTGCTCTACAATTACTCTTTACCAAAGCAGTCCAAACATGCCGAGATGTATGCAATCCAAAAATGGTAGAGAGCACAGATTCGGAGAGAGAAACATTGACTCAACTAAGCAAGTATTGGTCTTTCTTAGTCCGTACATTATACTCAGAATTAAGAATTTCCTTGCCTTGTTCATCATGCAAGAATTTGTGAGGGCATTATTCAAAACCATCAACAATGCCCATCAAATCATGACTTTTCAACACATGAACGAATTGAGAATGCCATAGAAGTTAAATTGTTGCCATCTCACTCAATGGAAATGAGTTGGGTGAAATTCGGGAGGTTAAAGGTGGTGGGGGTGGTTGATGCGGATGCAGCTATTGAGGAAAACTAGGATTGGCATTGGCTTAGTAAGGCTCTGAAATCACAAAAGAGTTTTTGGAGAAATAGTTTTGGTCAAGACAACCCAAACTGTATGCTGAATTGATATACAATAATCATATGCAATTGAGGAATTTGTAATGGTCTACAATAATTAACTTTTGTAATATTTGAGTATTACATATTTCTCTTTATGAATATTATGGGATCATTGTATTGATATTTATAACTGATATATAACCATACAACTTCTACTACGATTATGATATGTTACAACTACTTATCTCTAATCTACAAATATATCCTTCTAACGTATTGTCTTCAATGCATTGTGAAGTTCTTAAGCTTGTCATTACTTGTGTGAGTGGGATCTTTAATTACGAGGAGATAATGTCACAACAACTTTACTGTGATTAAAAAAGGAAAAAGAAAAAAGAAAGATAACAATAAAATTGGCCAACATATGATCAAGGATCTGTTGTCATCTTCTTATCTCTATGAAACTTCAAATTATGTTGTTTCTCAACCTTATCATCTTTTCCAGTCTTGTCCACAATATCAGCTGCATGATTATATGTTTTATCTGTTGTTGCACAATATATGTTTGTCTCTACCTTATCTGAAGCTTGTACACTACCAAAAGGTTTGTCTCTTCGAACGATCAATGAACAGGGTCCCGAGATTCCCTTCAAACCTAGGATGGAGGTGATGCTATGAATCATTAGGCCTCTGGACTTATTATTATTATTATTATTATTATTATTTATTTTATTTTATTTTTTTATTATTTTTTTTATGACGAAAACCCCTTTTAAGTTAGGGTCATTTCGTGTACTCACTTTTGTCAGATAAACTCTAGACTCATGTAAAGCGCCTTTTTCACATGGGTTGGATAAAATTCTGACTTCATCGGTAGGCGTGACCCTAATGAATTGTTTGCACTTAAGGAGAATCGAATCTTAAACCTGATAGAGATGTCACAAAAACCAAAACCCTTCGAACCTTAAACCTGATAGAAATACCATAAAGACCAAAATTCTTACCATTTAATCTAACACATTGGGGTTTAGGCCTCTGGATATTGGATTTAAGCTTTGCTTATGGCTTGCCCAGACTAGGTCGTGTAGGCATGTAGTGGCTATACTAAAAGATGAAGAGTAGAGGTGGGAGACGACCAAACAGTCTCTACTGATGCGGATACCACAGAACATGCCTTTTTATTCCTCTCTCTCTAGTAAAGTAGGTGGGAAAAGACCTAAGAATCTATCATAAAAAAATAAAGGGGGAAAGAGGACGGTCTTGTTTAAATTAAAATCTCTTCTAGGTTTAAAGTGGAAGAAAGGGATACCATTGATGAGAATTGAGAAAGAAATGGTGGAGATGCATTCCTCAATACAATTTGCCAAATTCTTTGAGGAATTAATACGTACATCCTTGAAAGAAAAGCTATTCCTAAAAAAAAAAAAAATAAAAAAAGGCTTTGAGGATGCACGTATTACCTATTGTCCTTTGCAGAGTCTTTTCTATTTAGAGAGCTTGAAAGGGTTGAAAAGACTCTGCAAAGGACAATAGGTTACGTGCATCCTCAAAAGCCTTTTTTTTTTTTTTTAAGGAATAGCTTTTCTTTTGAGGATATGCACGTATTACTCAATGAAAGAGCATCTCACATCTTCCTTTTTCATGCACATATTTTATGCATTTTTTTTTTTTTTAATGGGTCTTGAATCCTCGTAGCATCTTCGCAGCTTTTAGATGTGCATAAACTTGAATCTTGGAGTACTCCCTCTTTATTTACGAACAACTGTCTTTGTTTTTTTTTTTAAAAAAAAAAGGGCAAACATCCTTTTTTACTTCTTTCCATCTCATCTTAGTAAAATGTTTTCTTTTCCGTCATTTGTTGACATGTAATACCATAAAGTATCTTTCAGTTATGAGATTTGGATAAGATGTAATAAGCTGTCAAAATTGCATCCAATGCAAGTTAGGTGCAAAAAAATCAGGATTTACTACAATTTTAAATATATTATAAATTTTTAAATTATTTGAATTCATGTCGTTCTTTGTATCGAATGGCTTAAAAATATTATTTATAAAAAATGTGATATGTTATCGAGGCAGCAAAAAAAAAAATTCTTTTATTATTCTTCACTTTTGAAGAGACGTTTTTTCTTTAATAAACTAAGAGATAATTTTTTACTCAACTTTTTTACAACATAAAATACAAAAACCTAATAAAAATATACTTAATTCTCATTATTAATGTCACTTTTTTTAATAGATAAACATTTTTCACTGTGTTTCAAACTACGTGGATTCACATATTTGTACCATATTGCATGCAATTAAATCAACTTACTGCACCATATTTACATTAGTGTATTTGAGTGTATGAGTACTGCAATAACATGCTACTTTCTGAAATAAGCAGTAAAATATTATATATATTTATTTTTGGTAAACTAGTATTTTTCTCAAAAGTTGGGTAATCAGTTTGGTCTGGGGAGTGGGCAGGTGGACAGAGCGGTAAATATGATGAATTACTGAATTTGGCTGCCACTGCAGGGAAAAGGCTAGATTTGTGCCATATTTATATATATCATATATGGGTAGTGGAGCTCCGATTTCGATGCTGGTTGTCTTGGCATCAAAATAGAGACGTTAGAGATTCGTACACTCACTGTTCCTTCACACTTTGGGGCCTAGTCAGTCAGTAGTCACCCTTCTTTTATTTAAACACATATTAACTGCATGAGGAGGTACAGGAAAAAAAAAAAAAAAAAAGAAAAAAAAAAAGAAAAAGGAAAATAAGATCTGTTTTCGGAGCTTTCTATTTGGTGGTGCTTCCGACTTAAAGATTTTTCTGATAAACTAGCAAGTCCATAGGACCTTCATTTTGATTATATATTAAAGTCACCTTTTTTCATTTGGGTTAGCAAATATTATATACTTTTAGAGATTAATGCTACTCTTTACATTTAATTATAGCATCTATTTTATATTGATAAGTATATCATATTTTAAATAACTTTTTTTGTTTTGTTTTTTAAGTGACTGAAATGAAAAGAAATCACATAAAATACATCACGTCAACCGATATGAAATGAGTATATAAGTAAATGTGAAGAGTAGTAGTATTCAAAAGTAATAAATGGAATATGATATTCTCAATTTCACTTGAAATAGAGATGAGCTATTTCATGCTTATGATTTTATTTTGTTATATCTAACGGTATATATAATGTTACGTGATTGATATGTTGTCAGGTCATTTAAAAATCATATACACCATTAAATGTAATAAAATAAAATTTTAACCATGCATGAAATAGTTTTTCTTTATTTCAAGTTAAATAAAAATGATTCCTGTCAATAATAAATTAGTGTGTAAAGTAGCATTACTCTAAAGACCCTCCATTAGACATTAATATGGCATTGGATGTGAATAATCAATATATTTGATAGTGTTGTGTCAAAAATAAGGGCTTTCTCTAGTGAGTTTAGTATTTTATTAGTATTCCAATAAAAAAAGAGTAATGTTATTCTTTATACTTACTTATCATACTTATTTTACATCGATTGCCGTTACATATTTTAAGTGATTTTTCATATCAGTTACCTTTTTTAAAAAAAAATTAAAAATTAAAATATATCAGGTCAACCGAAGATAAACAGTAAAACATTGGGATAAGATCATTGTTGAGTACCTACGTCATGTATATAGCTTCATGTTAGTGTATACTACACATATTTTTATTTTTTTGGAAAATGGCAACAAAATGAACAATAGGTAAACCAAGGAAAAATAAATAAATAAATTTTGACTCTCCAAACATAAGATAATGTTATAGTACTCTTAATTAAACAAAATTATGAAATATATGTGAAACCTTAAACTACTTTGAGAAGTAACCTGAAGAAGATAGTGAATCAAATAAAAGTACTAAAAGGAAGATGAAACTAACCATGATTTTGCTCAAAAAGAAGGAAAAAAAAAAAGTAAATATGATTTCATGGTTTATGAGAAAATAATTAAAAAATGATAAAAGTGGTCATGATTACATGATTTATGAGCAATATTCAAGTCTCGATTTTGCTAGAGAGAGTATTCAGCATTAAAAATTTCATTGGATTTAAATGAAATGAAAAAAATGTAGAAAATGGAATAGTTCGTTGTTAGACACTTCCATCTATTACTGTGAATATTAACTTTGGTGGACACTTTCGCTACGTATTCACTCTCAAGACTATATTAGGCTCTCATTAACTTTATTAATATTAATAATACAAATGTCTTTATTTATAAAAAAATATGAGAGAATACAAATATGATAATTAAATATCTCAAATTTGATTACAAACAAACCTAAATAAAGAATATCTTAGTATCAACCTAATATGAAAGAAATATATTCTAACAATTTTTTTTTTCTTTTTGCATTTTAGTATACAACTACAAAGAATGTAATAAAAGTCTCCTATTCTTTATTCTCAATGACAATCAAGGAAACAAAATCTAAGAAAACGTTGACATCACACACCAAAATTTTTATTTTAGTAAGTAGCTTCCACCATTCTGTAGCTTTCATCAACCTAGAAAAAGTCATATTCTAACTTGAGGTAAAGATCAAAATTATGACTCCATCATGGAAAGGGCATGGACCATGTTATAATTATGCACCAAGTTGAGATGGCCATGCAGTGGTGATGAGCTCTTCCTTTTGATAGAGAGCATAAAATTAAATTTGGACCGTTAAAAAAAATTTACAACAAGTAAGCCAAATCCAATTTTGATGATCCCTAAACCAAATCCAATCTTTACAACACACATCACACACCAAACACACAAAAGATTAAATAAATAAAAGAAAAGAAAACACACACAAAAAAAGAAAGAAATTAAAAGCAAAAGAAAAGAGAGAAAAAAAAAAAGTGCAGGTTGACTGAATTGTGGCTCCTATAACCCATATGAAATTAGATGGAGGCCAAAATAGCTAATACTATAATAGTACATACATGCAGTGGCAGTCTCTTTCTCTTTTTATTTTTTTATTATTATTTTTTATTTTTTTATTATTTTTTATTTTTTCTTGCTCTGCTTTTAAGGTACAAATTTAATATTTGTAAAGATAGGAAGCACTTAACTCACCCACTTTATTTATTATGCTTCCTTTTTGTAGGAGAACAAAATTTACAAGCCATGTATTAAAGAGGTTGAGTTGTAAAATTTAATGGGAAACAATGAGGCAACGGTAACATTCAGTTTGGAAGTTCCTTAAGGGGTAGTTCGGGAAAAATGGAAAAGTTAACGGAACTTTTAGTTTATATAAACGAAAAAGCAGAGCAAGAGAGATAGAGATGAAGCTACAGAGATCAGTGTGAGAGCTAACAAGGGGGCGGCAAGTGCCATTGTTTCTCACTGCTTTCTCACTCCATTTGTAGTCTATCTCTTCAACTTTGAACTCCTCTTATCTCTCTAAACTTTTTCTCTTCAGCCTCTTACTTTTGCTTCCATCAGCCATTAGCTTTCTTTTCTCTTTCTGCTTTCCACGACTATTTTGACTCTTTCCCTCTTTTCGCATTGAATTGGCTTAGTTCCATTACACTCACCATTCACCAAGTGTCTTTCTATCCATTTTTTGATTCTTTTTGTGGATACCCATTTGGATTTGGAGGCAAAATAAGAGTAGGTGTCAGCCATGGCAGCTCCAGCTCCAAAACCAGAGGAGATAAGCCACCCACCAATGGACCAGCTTCAAGGCCTAGAGTACTGTATTGATTCAAACCCATCATGGGGTATGGCCGATTTTATTCCTTTTCTCAACTCCCCACCTTCTCCATTCATTGATTTATTCATTCATTTTCTGACCCTTCTCGTTTTTGCTTGTGAAAACAGGGGAGGCAGTTTTTCTGGGATTCCAGCACTACATTTTGGCCTTAGGAACTGCAGTTATGATCCCATCATTCCTTGTTCCTTTGATGGGTGGCGATGCTGTGAGCCAATTCGATATTCGTTCATTTATGTTTTAGATTATTTCCCGTGATCATTGATTGTGATATCTCATAACTATTTCCTATAATTAGAAATCAGAGAATTAACCGTTCTATGATTTTCACTTCATTTTGTGAGGGAATATGATTTTTTTTTTTTTTTGTTAAGTTTATGATCAGCTTCAATAACTCACACGTTGTTTTTTGACTTTTTTGCTGTTCCACATGAGTTTGTATAATTGATATGGCTTTTTTGTCCATTTCATGATTCATCAGGGCGATAAAGTGAGGGTGGTACAGACTCTGCTTTTTGTTGAAGGAATTAATACACTTCTGCAAACACTATTTGGGACCCGATTGCCAACCGTGATTGGTGGGTCTTATGCCTTCATGGTTCCCATAATCTCCATAATTCACGATTCTTCCTTGACGCGCATCGAGGATCCTCATTTGGTTAGTCCAAATTCTCAGCAACATGTTTCACTCTTTACTTGCTGCATTATTTTTCTTAAAGTTAAGTCTTCACCATCTCCCAAAAAGACCTTCTTTCGGTGGACATTTATTTTGTCTGCCCCACCCGGCCACTTACCCAATTGGCTTTTATCCTATCAAACGTTGTCCTAAAGTTCTAACACAGTATATCTCAAAAAAAAAAAAGTTCTAACACAGTAATTAAATCATCACTTGTCTTAAAATATTAAACCAAATAGTAAATATAATCATTTAATTAATGACATTGGATTTGTTTATAGAGATTTCTCAACACCATGAGAGCAGTACAAGGTGCACTGATAGTAGCATCCAGCATACAAATTATTTTGGGATTTAGTCAAATGTGGGCCATCTGTTCCAGGTACTTTTTTCATCTCAAATTGAATTTTTTTTCACTCTCTTTGTCAAAGCAACGATTCCCTATCAAATGACTTACAACATTGGTTTTTTACATTTCAGGTTCTTCAGCCCTCTTGGAATGGCTCCGGTAATTGCGCTAGTCGGTTTTGGCCTCTTTGACAGAGGCTTCCCTGTGGTATGGTACAAAAGAAATATATTACTGCCATTTTTTTTAATCCTTGATATTTTTCAAATGAATAAAACGAAAAATATATACACCATCTGTGATGTTACTCTTACTGTTTTACCATTGATTCACTGAATTCCTGTCAGGTTGGACGTTGCGTGGAAATTGGCATTCCTATGCTTATCCTATTTATAGCCTTCTCCCAGGTACTACCGCTGCATTTAAACCTTTCGAATTTGTACCATTTTTATTAATTTTATTTCCGATGTTAAAAATTGACAGCATAATTTTATCAAATTTTTGAAATTGTCAATATAGACATTCCGTTAATAGAATCCGCCTTCTTGGACCCATATGCGCACCGCACATGAGTTTTTAAGGGAAAATGTCTCTAAATACTACGCATGATTTCTAAAACATGCCCCAATTTATTCTTTTTTTTTTTTGGTAGTTGTAGCCACCCCATGAGCTATTTGAAAGTGGCCAAACGATCCCTAACTGACGTTATCTACTAAATATAAAGATGGGCTGAAAGTTGTAGCAACTGCCTTTTTTGACCATGAAATTGATTGTTTTTCAGGATAAAAATCCCATACCCTCTTCAATGGGGTGCTCCTACCTTTGACGCTGGCCATGCTTTTGGGATGATGGCTGCCGTTCTAGTTTCATTGATTGAGGTAATATAACTTAGATAATTTAGAGAGTCAACCAATTAAGGAGATATATATTTGAATCAGTACTGAAAGTACTAAAGCTATTGTTTGCATTTACAGTCAACTGGAGCTTACAAGGCTGCATCACGTCTAGCAAGTGCCACACCACCTCCAGCGCATGTTCTTAGCCGAGGCATTGGTTGGCAAGGAATTGGGATCCTCCTGAGTGGACTCTTTGGAACATTGACTGGCTGTGCAGTCTCTGTGTAAATATTATTGCTTCTTGCTCTTTACTTTCTCTCCTCCTGGGAATAGGATGATAAGTTGGTGCATTAATTAATGGACGTTTTTTAAAAAGATTTAGAAAAAACTTAATTTATATGCGTTTTGAAATAATTTCTTAAAATTTAAAAACTCTTTATTTAGGCTATTGAACTTCTAATTCCTTCCGGGGCAGAGCCACTTCTAATTTTGTGGCTCCTCCAAAATTTTTAAAATTTTCCAAATTTTTTTTAAAATATACCCTTAAAAATTTCAATTTTGCCCCAATTTTTTTTTTTTTAAATATACCCTTAAAANTATCATTATATTTCCTCCCGAACATCATAGAAAGATTGTGAAAAGATGGGCTGAAAGTTGTAGCAACTGCCTTTTTTGACCATGAAATTGATTGTTTTTCAGGATAAAAATCCCATACCCTCTTCAATGGGGTGCTCCTACCTTTGACGCTGGCCATGCTTTTGGGATGATGGCTGCCGTTCTAGTTTCATTGATTGAGGTAATATAACTTAGATAATTTAGAGAGTCAACCAATTAAGGAGATATATATTTTAATCAGTACTGAAAGTACTAAAGCTATTGTTTGCATTTACAGTCAACTGGAGCTTACAAGGCTGCATCACGTCTAGCAAGTGCCACACCACCTCCAGCGCATGTTCTTAGCCGTGGCATTGGTTGGCAAGGAATTGGGATCCTCCTGAGTGGACTCTTTGGAACATTGACTGGCTGTGCAGTCTCTGTGTAAATATTATTGCTTCTTGCTCTTTACTTTCTCCCCTGTGAATAGGATGATAAGTTGGTGCATTTAATGGATGTTTTGTAAAAAGATTTAGAAAAAACTTCTAAAATTTTTTCTGAATTTTCATGAGTTTTGAAATAACTTCTTAAAATTTAAAAACTCTTCATTTAGGCTATTGGATTTTAAAAATTTTAAAAATTTTCCAATTTTTTTTAAAATATACCCTTAAAAATTTCATTTTTGCCCCAATTTTTTTTTTTTTTAAATATACCCTTAAACTTTATTTTTGACCCCCCCAATTTTTTTTCTTTCAATTTTGCTTCCTCAAACCTAAAATGCTAGCTACGCCCCTGATTCCTCTATTAGGATTTTTTATTAAATTTTGTCAAAATTTTCAAAATATCTTTTTTTTTTTTTCAATTAAAAAAAAAATCTAATACTCCGGCATGGCGTGGCTATTTTTGCAAATTCTCACTCACCGTACACTACAACTAGACTAATGATTTATTAAAAAACACAGAGAAAATGTCGGGCTTCTTGGAAGCACTCGGGTTGGAAGCCGCAGGGTTATCCAAATATCAGCTGGCTTTATGATATTCTTCTCCTTGTTAGGTGAGCATACATATTTCCCTATATAATTTCACTTGGTGAGACTTAACTATATATTATCACTTCTAACATGATTTCCTCTTGATTCCCGCAGGAAAATTTGGAGCTTTGTTTGCATCAATACCCTTCACTGTATTTGCTGCTGTATATTGTGTATTGTTTGGTCTTGTTGGTGAGTTATCGTATTCATCATTTCATTTTCTAATTAATGCTATTTAATATATGGCTCCTCTTTCTCTTTCTCTTCTGTATTAATTTTTTATTTTTGTTTTTCAGCTTCTGTGGGGCTGTCATTTCTGCAATTCACGAACATGAACTCAATGAGGAACCTCTTCATCACAGGCGTTGCCTTCTTCTTGGGTTTGTCTGTTCCCGAGTATTTTAGGGAATACACGGCCAAGGCTCTTCATGGTCCTTCTCATACCAGTGCCGTTTGGGTGAGTAGTTTTGTCTCTTCATCTGTACTCCCACCTTGTTTCCAACATCAAGAAAGAGATATAACAACCTGAGATTTTGTTAAACTTTATTGGACCCCGTAATTTGTCGTTCCGTAATTTGTCGTTGAATGCTACCCCACGAGCAATTACTCTTTCTGAAAAACAGACAGGGAGCTAGGCTCCTTAAAGTTGCTGACAACTTACGTGGACCATGATTTTATAATAGATAGCCTAAGGTTTTCACTATTTGAAACGGTAAATGTTATTAAGTAGATTATTGTTATAGGAATGTCATATAATGATGTGTCAGTAAAAATTAGTTCTTAATTTATTTATTTTTTATTAGTTCTTGTTAATCTGATGGTTGATTTTTTTACTGTCACGTCATCCTAATTATAGGACAGTCGTATAAATAACATTACTCATTTTGAAACACAATTGTAGATAAAATGGTTGAAATTTTATTATTTTATTATATTGATCATAAATGATAATATTTAACTAATTAAAAGTTAAAAATATTAAATACTAAAATGATATAATCCCTATTAATTAACGGTTAAGATTTCACGAAGAAGAAGTGAATAATATTAGTATATAAATTTCTTACACCGGGTTGCAGGAATTCCTCTAATACAGTTTTTAAAAATGCCAACTCTTCTTTAAGCATGTTAAGAGACACATGACATTTTTAGAAATTGAATTTAATAAATTTTTCTACGCCTCAGTTTGTGAAAAAATTTCATACATAATAATAATATACCTTATTTGATTTGAGTGTTTGTGAAACATGCACAGAATCATTGACATGAAGTATTGTTTGTTTGATGTGCATGCAGTTCAATGATTTCCTGAACACCATCTTCTTCTCATCCCCGACTGTTGCATTGATTGTTGCAATATTTCTGGACAACACACTTGACTACAAGGACAGTGCCAGAGACAGGGGGATGCCATGGTGGGTTAAATTTAGGGCATTTAAGGGGGACAGCCGTAATGAGGAGTTCTACACCCTCCCTTTCAATCTCAACCGTTTCTTCCCCCCATCTTGAACAAGTGTACTGCCGCCATTGAGAAGAAAGATGTTAGAGGAAAAGCATCATTTCCAGATAAGGATTAACAACAGCAAGAATTCCAGTGAAACAAAGGGTCCATTTATTCTGGCTGGATTGCAGAGCAATGACACCTTTGCTTTCTCCTCCTCCCTCCACTCTGTTTTTTCACTGCTTTTATATATATATTTGAGTTGGGTTATTTGGGTATAGTGCAATAAAACTAGTTGAGGAGATTTTGGTGTAATTTTGAGAGATTTTGAGTCTGTATTTATGTATGGCGAAAATGACATTTTCAGCTCAATGTTCGAGGAGGTGGTATTGATTATATATCTAATTAAATGGCTTGCATTATTATCTCCCAGATGCTGATCCTTCCAAATTAACCAACCAAATTTGGATTAAGAAAGGGGGAAAATTAAAAAAAAGTATTAATTTCCCTATCTTGCACATCTCGGCTCTTTCACTAAGAAAATTAATCGGTCTCCTGCAAATAATAACAGAATTGGGAGTATTGGTAACTACCTTCCATACTTGTCTACTAGAAAATATATGAATATTAAATCCTTTAAACAAAAAGAGAAGAAGAAAAAAGTTAATTGAATCTCAAAAAGGATCTCTAGATAAATTTGTTACTAACAATAAACAGTATATTATGCTGAACTTACATGAAAATCTTCAAAATTAACAAGAAATTCATCAAATATGTACTATAACAATTTTCGTCATTATTTATACTTTTTCGTCTATGCGAATTATTAATTACTTAATTATATTGCTAAGGTTTTATCATTCGCTTTAATTAGATAAACTAATTTTTACTTACATTTTTATAGAAATTAATTGCACAACCTTGGATTTGTAATAAATCATATATTATTATTTTTTTATATCATAAAATGAATTATTTGTATCAGAACCTCATCTAAAATATTAAACAATTGAATCTCAAGTCTATACGTAACAAATGAAAAGAATATAGGGGGAAAGAGAATAAAATTTACAATGGAAAGGTCAACTATGTTGCACAGAGAAGAAAAAAAATGTCAAAAAGACAAGAGAGCCTCAAAAGAGTGGTCAGCATGAAGAAATGCTATTGGGCTTTGCACATGCAGTCGTCGCACCTTGGCACTCGATAAATGCTTCGACCAAAGCCCCTCACACGCACTCTTTGACCTTCCTCGATCATCTTTTTCACTCTGTCTTCAAAACTGTTCCATCCAATGGTGCTATTCTCCGACAAAATTGCTGCCAGCCTCTTCTTGTTGGGCCGCAAGGTAGGAGCATGGCCGCCACCGTAGTATGTTCGGAATCCAGACACCAGGGATGAAAGTTGGCTTCCGGAGTCAGTCATGGCAAAGACATCGGCAGTTGCACATGCAATGAAGTCCAATGCAGCTAGCTGCAGCCACAGTAACTCTTATTTTTAGTACTTAAAGAACCTTATTTTAACTCCAATTAGAAAGAGTTGAGAATTAAAGAACCACATAATATTGTATCGCCTTTACTATTCCTATAAGGTGAAGAATCCTGACTGCTAATCAAAGCTGCATTTTGACAGTTAGTAATGCTATTTAGTATATTTCTATACAACTTGATGATACAACAATGAAAATTAGCCATTCAGCACTTGAGTAAAAAAAAAAAAGGGCTAATTTTCAATGTTACGTCATTCTAATTGTATGACTATCGTATAACATTTTACTAAATAGCATTACTCTTTGACAGTATGCTCTTGATAATTGGCCTTAAATTGTGTTATGACAATTTATGCAATGGCCTTTGGAATTAGAAGTAAAGAATCTTTGGAATTAGAAATCCATCTTATGGGTAGCACTTGTTTGATTTATGCCATATAATATAAGGGGTGCACTGTGATTATTAATAACTCATAGGAGATCACTCATCAAGTACATGGTGTTCTTTAGAGAAGACTAGTTCTTTACCAGACATTAGAACTAACCTAACTTGAATCATTAAAATACTGTTCCTTTGGAACTACAATTGTGCACTTCCAAGTATTAGCACCTGAAAGGATTAACAAAGGACGAGGGCATGCTTGTTGTTTGTAGAATAGAAGTACTCTAGTTTGCAACAGTAATTATTTAGTGGATAAGATGAAATTGTTGGAAAGAGAAATGTCAGATACAGAGAGATCTAAAATAAAGTTTGATTCATTGTAATGTGATATTTTAGAATTTTTTTTAAAAAAATGAAAGGGCTACAACTCATTTACCTGAGAAGAGAAATTTCTAAAAGGTGCAAGTTCATCAGGAGTGAGGAGGGCTTCCTTTGTGACCAAGTTGGGATAGAGGCTGGTGAATGAATCCATCCGGGATTTTCCTCCATAAATTTGAAAACCAGCCAAATAAATGTAAGTTCCATGCTTAAAACCAAGTCCAGCTAGAACTAGTGCCGCTTCTTCTGGTGTCAATGGACATCTTCCAAACTTTCTTAACTTTGCTGGAGAAATAAGGCTGCAAACATCAATATGGTGACGGAGATAGATCAGTCAACTAAAAGATGTTCAATAAAAACAATACTAGAGAAAAGCATAGCTTGAAAAACCTCAAGAGCCATACCTTGAGTTCTTTAATCGCTCAATAAGCAGAGGAAAATGGATTTCTCTATAGGCTTGAAGTTCCTTTCTCTCATTTTCTCCACCTCCAAATTCACACAGGGAGTATGCCACCATATCTACTTCAAATCTCAAATGTAAAGCAAGGTATTTGGACGGGCCTTTAGCAGCATCATGCTTGTTCGAGGGATTGTCAAGCATGAAGTTTCCAAGCAATTGTTTGTCCAACATACTTCGTGCAGCACCATATTTTCTTATCCTTCTAACCAATAATGAACCAACTTGTTGGATTTTTGGCACAAACTTCAAAGCGTGGAAGTTACATTTGCATCTTAATCTCTGCCACAATGTCAAGAATATTTAACTGAATAGTTGCGAGCATGCATGAAAGTCATCTGACCTTGACGTATACTAGATAGCTATGCAGGACTATTACAAGATATTAAATGTAATCTGGATGAATTTGGAATGGAGTGAAGAATAACAGTGAGGCAGATTGAAGTGAAAGCTGCTTCTGAACTATTATATGATTAATATATGCATAGACAAAAAAAAAACATTTGGATGACATAAGAACATTAAAAATTTGGGTTACTAAGCAATTAAGAACAAAATTCACCTAGGGAGCATAAAAGAGTTGACATGGCATAAAAGAGATCGCATGATATAGCTTTCAATCAACACCAAATCAAGTGCTCAAGAGGAAATTACTGTATTCGATAAGAACACATACATGATGTGGATTTGTTAGCTGGTAAAAATAGCAGGTTTAGCTTTCATTGCACTAATATCTACTTTGAATATTCAAACCTTTAAGGGAAGTTTTATAACCTGAAGCTTAGAAGGCAATGGATCAAAGCCTAGTCGATTTCCAAACCCAAGGAAGTGAACAACTCCATTTCGTAATAGGAGGGGAAGTATATGTCTGATGTAATCAATAGGCTTTGCCTCCTTCACAAGATCTGCATCAGTAATCTGACAAGCAAGGTTAAAGCTTTAAGATGCTCTCAAAACATTAGTGAAACTTCTTATAGTATTTTATCCAAATTAAGAAGACAACATACCAGACTACCTATTGCCTCAATGTCAAGTGATCTCAGATGAGGAGGGAGTTCCTTGACAATATTGATTTCACCCTTCATGATATTCATAAAATACTCCTCTTGGTAAATATCACCAAACTGGCTGCATTTTTGTCAAACTAAATTGTCATCAACAATTGAGACACTTGCACCAAAATTAAAATTTTAAAAATAACCACTAATTGGATTATGTATTTTAATTGAATCAGGGATGTCATGAAAGAGCTATCAACTGATCAACCAGAAGTGCTAGGAATGAGTAAACAGCTCATTATAGTTAGAATATGTTGTTCTTTGGTCTATGTCATTCAGATACTCAGAAGCTATTGTTCATTTAAGCTAAATGATATCCATATAATGCATATTATTTATAGACAAGGAATGATATAAATATGAAATTTGATTTCTCCTTATGTGGCATCATCAACTCCAACCTCAGTTCACAGAGGGTGGTAGTGACTTGCAAGCTTAAAATGCAACTTTTTTTAAAAAGAATTATTTTATTTTATTTTGATGCTTAAGACGCATTAACTATGAGACACTATAGAGGACCAATATTGTTCCCATACATAGGGGGCTTTTGAAGAGAAGAACACGATGGTTTTGACAAACAATATTTTGGGTAAAAGGATAATGATAACTATAAGTAGCATATATCAGTTGGTTCAAAAACCAAAAAATCACTAAAACTGCTTGGTTTAACTAAACACTGAAGCACCATCCTTATCCCACAGTCCTGTAGTTATGATAACCAAAGTAAAACTATGGAGGTATTCAAACAACAGAGAACTGCTGTTCACAGCATACATAGCAGTAACTGAAGTAAGCACTTGGCTCTAGAGACCCTCCTTTTAAAGTTAACAGGACTTAATTGAAGTAAGATGACATAATAAGATAACAAAGGCTGAACGGAGGATTTGTACTATAAAACAAAAAAATCAATGTAAATTAGATAGCAGGAAAAAACTCACACATGAAGAGCAATTCATGAAGCAAACCATACAACCGACAAAACTAGTTATTTTTTAGAATGCTAGACCAACATTTAGCCACAAAGCTACAGCAACGCAATACTGATGGTGTACAAGTAACCAATCTGAACAAACTATTTTCACAAATAATCTCATATATGCTCTCAAACCTGGGATCATTCCAAACATTGCTATATAGAAATCGTGGAAGAACCAGAGTTGCATTGAGAAGAGATGCCACAGCAACAGCATTGCAAATCTGTGAGCATTAACAATAGTTTAGTCAGTTTGACTAGCAGAACAGGTGACCGAAGAAAAGATAACAACATGAGAGGACAAAGTAAGCTCCACCAAAACACATCCTCAAAGAAACTAGCATTAATTGAAATAAAAAATCTTAAACTAAAAAGAAACACAAATCTGATATTGTCAAAGTGTGCTTCACTTATTTTCAAGTAGATCTTATTACAAGTCATATTTTGTATGGAAAATGAAGTACCCAATTAAATGTACATAATCAAGACAGTAAGACATAGTCTAACAGAGCCAAAGCTTAAACACTTGGCCTCAAGTTATATTAAGCACTACGTTTACATAAACATCCTGAAGGTTTTTCATAACCAAACTTCTGGGGATGTTCTCCTCTGCGATGGATGAAACCTATAGATTCATGTTTTGACATCAGGAACCCATTTCCTGAGAGAGCTCAGAAAGAACCCATATCAGTTGCTGGAAAAATTACGTAGGTGATACTAGTAAGGACACAATAAGCTAAGACTAGAACAGTTCAACGTAATTACTCCTTGCCCCATAAACGACTCTACAGCTCAACTATATGCTTGTCTCTCCTTTAACAATTATTGGATAATGACGATTCAGTAAGTCTTTTACCAAAGCTTTCCCCTCCTATTCAAAGCCCTCATTCTTGACAAGCACGAAGGATCCATGGCCATTGTATGGGGTAAGAGTCTTCGACAAAGAGCTACTGTAATGTAACAAGGTTGGAAGTGTCCTAAGTATTTCTTTTTCCCACTAGGTGGAAGAGCAAGCTAGTCCTAGGCTACTTTATTTTTCCAACTCCAAAAATTTATCCCACAATCAGACTAGTGTTGTATAAGGATGCTTATAAACTCAAGGCAGTCTAAGGTACTTACAGCAACTCGTTGTTGATTGAGACCACCATTTGCACTGATTAATATGTAGCCATTATTTTTGTCAAATTTCCCTGTCCAAAAACATGACAAATTTCAGAGTAACATACACGGTCATGAATTCAATTATAGTAACAAGCTAGCATTTGACCCAATAAAATGAAACTATTTATCATCTGAAATTTATAGGACAATATATGATTACAGGTTATGTAGCATTTAAAAGATACTTTTACAAAATAAATTTATCAAGCATATTTCTCATCCATCCAATCAATGTGGATGAAAGATCAAATACCTAGATTTGTTCGAACCTTTCTGTCTGCACATGGTTTCCATGCAGATGCCTGCCGATATGGTTCCTCCCATAACATTGATGACTCTTGCTTAAACTCTTTCTAAAGCATAGTTAAGTTAAGATCTCAGATATTTGGAAAAAATAAGTCCAATAAACCTAATTTGACGAGCTAATTAGAAAATCTGCACCAAAGCATAAAAGTTAGCGGCTAACCTCTGCAAGAGCACTAGATGCCAAATTTAGAAGCCGGCCATGCATCTGTACTGATGATTTTTCTTCATAGATGGAGGCACCTCTATCTTCCTCCTATGGAAAATGGATGTAGCAGATATTATGCAAAATGAATTAAGAATATCGTCCTAATTTTAGAATTGATTATTTACAACTTGAACATTTGGTAGAGAAAAATCTTGCCAAAGGACTAAAGAAACTTCACAAACTAAATGATTCACATAAAGCACACCCAAAATGCAAAATGCCCACCACCACAAGCAGCTAAAATCCTAAGCCTGCAGAGTAAAAACGCAGATGCAGAAATGCAAACATCAGTTTTGACTTTTCATCCCATACCAACTCAGCAAGAAAAGAGTAGGTGTTACATTAGTGGACTTCAGTTATGAACGCAAGAAGAATCCATCAATATAATGCACACAGATCACCTGCTACAGAATTTCAGTAGGAAAATGATGCTAAATTGCATCTTAATGGAACATTCACCAACAGGAGAGTACATACACAAAAGAATTAGACACTTGACTGAGTAACCCAAAATGGCTTCAGCATAAAAATTTAAAAAAAAAGTGAGATTCTCCAATCGGCACCAATTAGGATAAATTATGATGAGGATCACCTAAACTCAGATAGATACATTCTGGCCAATGCAACACCCATTTCTTGAGTACCAACTTAATTATAGACCAGTACTAACATCAGTAACTAGTTCAAGAATAGGACATCAAGTATTACCTCAGGAAACATTTACCTTAAGCCCACTTGATTTTATTTGGGTTGAGTGATGCTGAAGGTTTCTCAAATCAAAAATGGACACCAAGAGAGAATCAAACAGGAGAAAGAAGCCCATCAACCCGAACATAAAAGCAATTGACCTCACGTACTTTCGAAGCCACAAATGCCTCTTCCCTACATAGACTCCCTTAAAAGCACTATATTTTGCAGAATCATTCTTCAACCCATGAAGTAATACAGCTTTGGGATTCCAGTGGTTATCACCCCATGACATTCTCCTTCCTATAGAGGGATCACTACCTGGTAAAGTTTCTGGACATCTAAACTGATAGTCCTTCATCCCTAATGAGAAGTCAGCATTCTGAACTCCAGGACGCGGACTTCTCGGGGAACCTTGCTTCCCCATTATACCATTATCTCTCAGTAAAGCTTCAAGTATCCGAAATTTTAAGACAAAACCACAACCACCATGTCTTATTCCAACATGACAAAGAAAATTTGGCCATTAATTAATTAAGCCTATAACAGATACGCAAATTTAAAACAAAAGATTAGAAGGAAAACCTTTAAGCCAGCACCACCTTCTATTGCTATGAGTCCTTCCCCTCTCTTTTTCTGAAACCGACCCGCCAACGCATTGGACCCTATGAGGCAAATTTAGGGTTTGGTGGCACAAACTAACATCAGGAAAACGAAAGATAATTTATAAATTAAGAACACAGAAGAATGAATTCAAAGCTAAGCTAAGAAGTTGGTGATAGTGATATACATAAATCGATGAGTGAAAACCAAGCGAGAAGCAGAAAAACAACAATATTTTAGGAACTAACCTTTTAAACAAGGATCCTACCTAGAACAGCTTACCGTCACCAACCAGAACAAACGTCGGTTTTTGTACTTTCTGGTTTTCCATTTGTTGAATCCAAATATATGAACAGGGGGTATAGAAGATGGATGATATTTCGAAGAGGGTAGTCTCTTTCAAAAAATTCAAGGAAAATGCCATGAAAGTTTAGTGCAAAAATACGAACCAGTTTTATGATTTGGAATTGGCGGGTCCTTCGAACCAACCGTATAATAACGAACATTTCCGGTCTATATTTGTAGGCCTAAAATACATATTTTGGGCTTATCGTCGTATTTTTATATTCTGACTCAATAAAATGAGTAAAGGTTTGTTAAGTTGCTACTGTGCTCGATAAATTTGTTGAAAACGGTAGCTCAACAAATTCTTAACTATATTATTAAAATAAAATAATCGTGTTTTCTCTCTTCTCTTATTAAGAATAACTAGTGGGGACAACGTGCATTGCATGTGTTTGGTTCTCGGTGTTATATATATATATCACTATAATTGTTTATATCATGATTTTAATAACATATATTTATTATATTATATTATAGAGTATATTCAATATCTAGATTATACTAAAAAAAATTAAAAAGAATTAATTTAGATAGTAAACATATATCATTACTTCAAATCAAAGGGTATTGAAAAATATATAGCATATTCATGTTTATGGTGTTTATCTCAACCATCTTATAAGAATATAAGATTGTACTTTTAGCAAATATTTTTTCATTATAATGCATCATAGACCTTGAAAAAATATAAAATTTAAAGTAAATCAAGTTGTCATGAATAATAAAACTTTATAAACATGCACGTATGGATTATCACAATAACATATTTATTTTTAAATTTCTCTTTCAATAGGTCCTAATAACCTGTACATAAACATTAACAAGAATGTAGAGTCATCCACCACATAGAAGTCATCCAATAATTCTATTCACTTAATAACATCATCTTACAAAGATAAAGTTAAACATTTAGATAAAAGATAATATTGAGTTATATTGAATTTCAATCTTTTTGTATTTATCCGTATCAATAAAGTGTACACATAAGTCTTTCGTTTTCTTTTAATATATTATATTTACTCAATTATAGTTTAACTTTATTTGTTTAAAAAATTCAATATATACTTGTTCAATAATCTAGATATTTTATGGCATGGAATGTTGCATCTTTAAATTGTACGTAATTTTTGAAGAAGATAAACTGAATGTACGATTATCTAGATTTAACTGATGGTTTTTTAAATGTAAGGGCAAATTATGAAAGACAAAAATAACCATGTCTGATTTAACAATGAAGAAGAAAGGAAAAAGGATAAAAGCGTAAAACTACATTATCAAATAAAATGCACTATTTACGAAACATTCACACTTTTTATATACTTTAGGTAAGGATAAAAAGTAAATAAAGAACAACAAATATTTTAAATAAAAAAGTGAAAGAATATAACTAAAATGCTGAGTGAGATATAAATATTTAAAATAAATAAATAACTAAAAGCAAAAAATAGAAAAAAAAAATATATTTTAATTAAATTTTTGTTAAGCAGGATAGTTGTCTACTTTTTGTTTTAACTATATGTTTGATTTTCATTTTATTGTTTAGTTGTCTCTAAACTATAAAATGACAGTCGACTTTCCATTTTACAATTTAGATTAAATTTTGATGAAAGTTGACTCCCGTAACGTATTTATTATTTTTGCATATTACAGTAAATTCTTTGTTGCAAATCAATGTAATCAAGCCGACTGATTTTGTATTTTGTTTTTTTTTGTTTGTGTTTTTTTTTTTAAAAAAAAAAAAGAGGGTGAGACACGCTCAACTTCGTACCAAACGATTATTAACATGCCAAAGTTGAAGAAATCCTTTTTAACGAATTGGGTAGATATAGTAAAGACAACTTGTTGAAATTGGATAACGTGTTTCTCAAATTATTGGATAATAACGTGTTTCTCAAATTATTGGATAATAACGTGTTTGTGCTTACACAAAATTTCTAATTTGATGTTAAAAAACTCACCAAACTCCACCCGATACCCCTTTCGTTTAGCTAGGGTTTGCGCAGATGCCACCCATAGGCCGCACTCTACTCGATCGATTCAAGCCAAGAGAGAAATCTGAGAAGCTCTCGGCAATCACCATTGATACTCAGTCCCCCTCACGGCTTGTACGCCTTTCTCCATCACCATCGACTGTCCCACATCGCCGTAAAATGTAGGTGAGCCTTCAATATCTGTTGCATTTGAGAGTAGAAATAATGATTTTGCTTGCCTTCGGAACTTTCAGAAAAACTTCAATTTGATCTTGTTGAGTGTGACTGAAACATTTTTCATATCAATCCTCTGTCCAGGTGACTCTGCACAACACTCCAAAGCTAATCGCATGATGGATGATATGCAGTCCATAGCAGCATGTCCTTCGGCTCTTTGCAAATTGGCATCAACAAGTTCAATTGTTGAAAGAGGTAACAAATCCTCTACCCAACGCTTCAAGCTCATTTCTCCAGCAAACATGTCATCTGTGGGCTTCTTTCTTGTGAAAGTTTCCATCAGTAAAATACCGTAACTATACACATCGCCTCTTGTAGAAACAATTCCTTCCAATCCATACTCTACGTGTACATTACAAAGAAAAAAAAAAGTTATGATCAACATTCTACAAAAAGACCACAATTTGTGTCTAGGCAAGAGTAGAATGATAGACATTCAAGTTCTAATGGTACAATAAAAACTAAAAACTCACCTGGTGCCATATATCCAATGGTAGCGAGAGTCATAGTTCGCTTCATCGTGTCTCCATCACCTAAGAGTTTGGCAGTGCCAAAATCAGCGACATGTGCAACCATATCTTCATCCAACAAGATATTGTTAGGCTTCAAATCACAATGAATAATAGGTGTTGAATAACCATAATGAAGGTATTCTAATGCTGATGCTACATCGATCATTATATTTAGCCTTTGTAAGATACTCAAATAGTGGTTGTGAGAATTCAACCACTTCTCTAGGTTTCCATTAGGTAGGTATTCCAATACAAGTGCTTTGAAGTCGATACTACTACAAACACTGATGATTTTGATTAGATTTCGGTGACGAATATTGCATAATACTTCACACTCTGCATCAAAACTCTTGAATGCCCCTTCTACCTGCAAGTTTAAAACTTTTATTGCAACATTCGTCCCATCTGATAGTGTTCCTTTGTATACTGACCCAAAACTCCCTTCACCAACTAAGTTGTTTGCATTGAATCCTTTTGTTGCTTGTAGAAGTTCTTGGTGAGAAATTCTTCTCCATGTTGTTGGAGGTAACAACTCTTCCACAACTGGAAATTCGACATTCCTTTTTTGGCATCTTATCCAGACTAATACAAAGGCCACTACAAGTATTGTTAACCCAATTGCCAATAGTACATACTTTAGCACACCCATTGTTGTAGCCTTTTTTGGTTGAAGAGCACCTTCTTTACATGGGGGGACATGCAGTCTGGGAGCACCGCAAAGTGCCTCGTTGGACATAAATGATGCAGCCAAGAAGTTTACAAATGGTCCTCCTGAAGGAATTTCTCCTTGTAGTCTGTTAAAAGACATATTCAAATATTTGAGATATTGGAGTACTTCTAAGGACTTTGGAATCTCTCCAGATAAATTATTATTGGAAAGATCCAAGAACTCCAAGGTTATTAATTCACCAAATGATTCAGGAATTGGGCCTTCTAATCGATTGTTTGCAAAGGAGAGGTAAACTAGAGCTTTTAGGCCATTAATTGATATTGGAATACCACCTGACAATTTATTTCTTGAGAAATCCAATTCTATCAAGACCTTCATATTTCCAATATTCATTGATGTGAGAGAGCCACTTAGAGAATTTGATGACAAGTTGACCGCCAATAGGTCTGTTAGTCTCCACAAGCTCAAGGGAATTGTAGAAGTTAATTGATTGAAGCCCAAGTAGAGATGTCTTAGAGAAGTTAGATTATCCATGCATGTAGGAATATGTCCAGAAAGCCTATTATCATATAAATCTAATACAACCAAGTTCTCTAAATGACAAAGATCGGATGGGATGGGACCTTCTAGTCTATTACTACGAAGGTACAAACCTTCGAGTTTGTGCAACCTTCCCACTGTTGATGGAATTGGTCCAGCCAATTCATTTGCTTTTAGGTTCAAAGTTGTCAAGCTACTTAAATTGCCAATATCACTAGGAATGTTGCCCTTAATATTGCATCTAAACATTGAAAATCTTCGAAGAGTAGTAGACAGATTTCCAACGGAACTAGGCATGATGCAATTCAGTGGATTGTTTGATAAAATTAGTGCTTTGAGATATATGCAATTCGACAAAGAAGATATCAAAAAGCTCAATTCTGGTGATCCAATGATCAAATTATTTTGTTGTAAGTTGAGTCTTTGGAGGAGCCTTAAATTCCCAAGTGTTTTAGGAATTAAGCCTGAGAATGAGTTTTGAACCAAATCTAGGTGAATGAGTTGTGAAGCATTGGAGATAGAGTTGGGAACTATTCCACTCAATTCATTTGCCCCAAGTAACAAGCGTTGAAGATTTGGAAGGAAGAGGCCTATATTTGATGGAAGACGGCCTGAGAGGTTATTCAAAGTTATTGCAATGACTTGCAATGTAGAGATATTGAAGATTTCAAATGGAATTGGGCCAACAAAGCTGTTGATCGCGATATTGAATATCTCCAGGTTTTGTAAATTACCAATTTCACTTGAAATTTCACCTGCCACAATATGAACAATTATGTATTATTATTCAGAAAAATAATGTGCTTTTAAAGAATTGTACATACAAGTGAGCAGAGTGTAAAAAGCAATCAAAACTTCAAAGAGCTAATTAGTAATATGGCTGACAATGACAACGGTGGTGGTCGAGCAACTGTTGTTGGTGCTGGTGATACATTTTATCTTCGTCAGCTTATGGTTGTTGGAGACCTCAACCATGAGAGATAAAGACACAAGTATTTGAGGTTTTGAGGTCACTATTTGTCTAAACTAATCAAACATTAGTATGGTTGCTTTGGCCAATTGACAATGTTTTCTCTTTCTCAGTGGTAAACGCAACCCATCTTGCATCATGTAAAATGCGTAACAAAACAATGATGTTAAAACATTTGTTGTTGTCCGAAGCAGTTGGCTATAAGAAGGCAATTAATTGGGGAGCCCTAATCAGTTATTGGCCCATGAGTCCTAAACGGATTTTTATTTTTTCCTCCATATAGACTGGTTCGTAATCACATATATTTAGGTCCCTTTGTGGATTTTAGATATGAGATCAACATATACGAATAGAGATCGATCAACATATTAATTCATTGGAGTAATTCTTGAAAGCAAAAAATGTCTTGCATCAAACACAAAATTCCTGGAAGGGATTATGAAATGCAATTTTCTGCTAAACTAACGTGACCATTAATGTTTCATGGTTGTTAATTTCGGGTTTTTTAGCACAGACAATAGACTGAATTAACTATATTGAAGAATGATAATTTTGAGTTAGTGAGTTTTTAAGAAAACAAAAAAGACAGTCACGTAGTCACTTTATAGCATATCCTAAATAAATAATCTTTTGGAGTAAATCTTATATTTTAGTTCATTATTTACTGACTTAACATTCCTACTTTCTTGCTGCAATATATTTATATTATATTATAATATATTTATCCTATTTTCTAAGCTGATAAAGTTTGTAAATCTAGACAAATTGCGAACCTTAATTGTCCTTACACTAGTGCAATATTGCATGTTTAATTAATAATAGTTAGCAATTTTATGTACTGTTGAAGAAAATTATCTTCCCTTTATATCAAAAAATATATCATCTACTACGGAAAAAGAAAGAAAGAAGCAGCAATAGATTTATGCTCTGCAATTTTCCTTTTTTCCTTTCCTTGACTCCCTTAATTCTTCTGGTTTGCTTGTATGGTGAAGACAAATTATTTTAAATCATTCAGTAAAAGGTATTAATTGAATCCGATACAATCATAAAGTACAATAAAGAGCAAAATGTTTTGCATTCAACTATCAAGCACAAATTCCATATAATAGACTAAACATACCTTGAAAGTTGTTCGGTCAAGTGTAAATTTATAAGCATGGTCAAGTTTCCAATTTTTGAAAATACTCTTCCTGTAAAATATTAGCCTGCAATGATAAACTTTGCAGTGTTGGCACTTGAACAAAAGTAGATGGGAGTTTGCCATAAAACTTATTGTAAGACAATCAAGCGCCTGTAAATTGGGAAGATGATCAAACATATCCATTGAGAGTTCACCAGAAAACATATTTGATTTGAGGTCTATGACTTGTAGTGAAGGCAGGTTGAAGATAATGGAGGGTAACAAACCTAAAAGCATGTTTTCCATGAGATAAATTCTTTGCAAGGTCGACATGTTGAAGAGGGAGGAAGATACGGAGCCCGAAAGCCGGTTATATCCAAGATGAATTATTTCCAACGAAGATACATTTGATAGAGATGATGGGATAGTACCATTGAAACTATTACCATGTAGAAACAGATATTGAAGTTTGGATAATAACCCCATCCATGATGGGATTTCTCCATTGAAGTCATTGAATCCAAAATCTAAGAGTTCCAAGCGGTAAAGTCGAGCCATCTCGTTGGGCATAGAGCCATGAAAGCTGTTGTTTGTGATATTTAGTTTAACAAGAAATGAAAGATTTCCTATAGTTGGAGGAATGGTGCCTACAAGGCCCATGTAAGAAAGGTTTAAAGCTGTAACTCGGTGATGTTTCAAACTACAAGTGATACCGATCCAATTACAGACAGAAGTACTAGTAGACCAATTGCTTGTCAAAATATTGTGAGGATCAGAAGAAATACTACCCTTTAAGGCAAGTAGAGCGGATTGATCGGTGGTAATGTTGGGAAGCGTTGCATTAGCTAAACTTCCCATGCAATATTGTACCATAAACACGGTCACAGAAAGGAGTAGGAAACAACGTCTATCCATGAATGGTGGACGCATGTTGGTTGACAGGTGAGACCGACGTACAAGAGATCGCGCGCACTATCCGAAGATTAAGAGCAAAAAAAAGATGCCGATTTTGCAGTATCCCAAGATTAAGAGGAAAGGTGAGCTGGGTTTTGGCGTTGAAGTCAATTTCTCGCAGAGAAAGGACGTAAAAAAAAGAAGAAGAAAAAATCATTGAAGAAGAATGACTTTCCTTTACACGTACCCCTGGTTTTGTGGTCCTAGTTACAGCACCTTATCGATTGATTGAAAATAAACCAGGCCTACCCTCACGTGCTTCCTTATCGATTAAGAAGGATGCTTGTGCGCCGGCCTAGACCATCCCGGGCCGGCGGGCCGGGCCCTCTACGAAAGAATCTGAACAGGCACCAAATTAGACCAAGACTCTTGAAAATTCCAAGTCACTAAACGATGCAAGTGAAAATGAAATTTCTATTGCCTCTAGAGATAGAAAGAACAAGAATCAAGCATCTTAAGATGGCTTAAGGTAAACTGTTGTGGGTTGTAGAAATGTTTGATTTTACTCAAAAACAAATATTTCTGTTAATATTTGGTAAATTTTGACGAAATAAATCATTGTAGTAGTTTTTTCCATTTTGAGCTGCTTTTCAAGTAAAGCCAGTGCTAGATATTTCCAAGGGATAGCAGCACAACTCTTTGTCATGTCTGTATATTTTATATTTGAGTAATATTGTAGTATTTTCTATTTAGGGTTGATTGTAATCAAATCTGAACCATACTTATATTCATCATATACCCTATAACTAAGACTTTTGTATTGTAGACAAAAATAAATTAATGAGCACAATGTAGCCCTAAGGATCCTTCAGAGTGGTGGACGTAGGTGTCTAACACCGAATCACCCGTAATTCTCTGTGTCTCATTCTCTCTCTTACTTTTGCTTTTATTCTCATATTTTAGTATTCCACACATATTTTAACAATGCCCTTCATGGCCGCCCATCACTCTGCTCAAAGCATCGCACTGCCGCGTTCGGCTTGCTGCGGCGGTATCTGTGGCCACTGCAAGGCTTCATGGCCATGAATCGCATGATCTTCTTGCGACGTCACAAATCTGTGACACCGCACTAAAACAACGATGTGGTAGATAGAGAGAGAGAGAGGGAGAAATCTTCGTGCACGTAAGTGTGCGGTGGCTGTTGCTGCATAAGAAGAAAAAAAAAACACGTGGCAAGCGGCGGTTGGGACGTCACATAATGTTCAGATATCAGTGGCTATGAAGCCTGTGATGGGTGAAAATGAAGAGGGTTTGGGTTTTTTTTTTTTTCTTCGGTTTATGGGCTCGAGTAGGGCTTTTTTTTTTTGACCTAAGGGCCATGCCCATTTTACAAGGTTTGTAAAAAAAAATGTTTTTTTAAAGAAAAAAATTGGCCATCCAAACAGGCCCATTAGAAGCTGCAACCCGACCCAAGCGGATCAGCTCAGGCTTTCAATTCGGCCCGCTCGCTTGACCCCAATAATTTTTTTCTTTTCTTTTTTTTTTAAAAAAAGAGTTAAATCTTTGTAGAGAGATTTAAGCAATTGAATGAATAACAATTTCACAAAATTACTTTTAAGTCTTGTTTGGTTCGCGGAATAGACTCCTATAATAGAATGACTATTTCTATGGAGGACAGAAATTAGCTACAAACTGGTTTGTAGCAATTAACTACAAACTAATCTAATAAAATGACATATGTCCCTTAGCATGTGAGAAATACATGTTTCTTATTAATGTTATTAAAAAAAGCATGTGAGAAGCACATGCTATTAAAAAAACATGTATTTTTCA
>FXXK01002005.1:21874-33330 GCA_900184695.1 Betula pendula
AAGAATGATTGATTTATTTTAAGATTGTATTTATCCGTTAGTTTATTATCATTTTAAAATTAAGTTTTATCATTAGTTGGGTGCATCTTTTATCTTTATTGTAAGTGTCTCTTTAAATACTACAGCATATTAACAAAATCATCGATCAATTAATTTATTCAAATGTCTACATTTGTTGGGAGACTTAGGACTTGTTTGAATTGCGTACGAAAGCCTAAAAGTATTTTTAGTTACATTAACAGTATGCTCAACAAAAAAGCAGGCATGTTTGGGTAATAAAATTTTAAAATACTTTTTTGGACTTTTTACTCTTAAAAATTAGAAAAAAGCACTTTGAAAAAAGCTAAAATGGATCTTTTGTTAAAATACTCTTTCTTGACTTTAAAGTTTCTTATTTTCCCAACGCGCATACCATAAACGGCCGTATTGAGGTATTTCTAGGTCATGATTTGGGAATTGGCGTGAAAATAGAGTTTAAAGTCAAAAAGAGCTGTTTCAGCAAAAGCTTCATTTTTAAAAGCTTTTTGCCAAAAGTGCGTTTGGCAATTTTTAGATAAAAAGTCAAAGAAGTACTTTAAATTTTTACCGACTCAAACACCGGGGGCCACTCTTTATGTTTGACAACTGTCTTTAGGTCCGAAGAAGTAGTTGTTTTTAAGCTTATCTAACGCAATCCCGTCAACAGGGGGCCCTTAGAATTGCGTTAAGAGGAGTTTAAAAAGACTTTTAGCTACCTAAAAAGCCTGTGCCACACAAAAAGCTGGTCAGTTTGACAAAAAAAAATTTCAAAAGTACTTCTTTGACTTTTTTACACTAAAAATGGCTAAAGTGCACTTTTGAGAAAAGTTTAAAAATAAAACTTTTGCTAAAAAAATTCTTTTTTACTTTAAAAACTCTATTTCCAAATGCAATCCTAAACAAGCTCTTAGGGTTACTTCAACTACCCTCAAATAAGGATGCTTAAAGGACACATGTCGCTTTTAGATGTTGATTTGTAGGAAATTTGAGACACATATTTTCTTTAACATTTAATAGCAATTAACTCTAATTCTACTAACCTAATCTAAACATTGGGTCTTAAAGAACTCAAAAATATTAGAAGACACTTGACATTTATTAGAGTAAATTAAAAGAAATTTCTGTCCCAAAATGACCCTTTGGAGAAAATCCTCATTCCCTTAGATATTTTGATTCCTCAACTTGAGTGTAATCAAACGAGATAATATTTTAGGATTCCATAAATCCTAAAAGATTACCTCCATCCAAATAACCAGTAAAACAATTATTGTCTTTTTGCTTCACTCCTTCCATTTCAAGTTAGGAATTAATAGAATTAATGACAATTTACAACACTTGTATATTATCTGTTTCCAAAGCATACCAATGGGAATCCAAAGGACCAAATTAAACTCTCAAATTACACATGATTGGAAACGAAGTTATAACCCAATTTGAGAATCATGGAAATTAAATCATAATCAATCATGCTATTCCCAATAACAAACTAGAACAATAAATGTCATAAAATATCCAAAAATATTGAAATTCTAACTACAATGATATTAAGAGACTAAATTTTAAAAGAGAAATGTTAGGGTATCTATTCCTATCATTCTTCTATCCTCTCAAATTTTACCATCACCATTGGATTTGTTATGATTCTCCCAAAATGGGGTCGAAGGTTGTTTTGGTCCTGCAAAGTGAGTTTACTTCAAAGCATCGTCGTCTTGGTTCTTACTGATCTTGGGCTTACGATAGGTTTCCTCAATGTACTTGGCCATCAAAAAGCCAGAATCAGCTAACTTTCTGATGTTGGGAACGTTGTAGTTCTGAGCAATATAAACACCACACAAAGTCCCCACCATGAGCGAGAGCGTGGTCCTTATGATACCCATTTTGCTGATCACACACAAAAAGCACAAAAAAAGTAGAAAAACTTTGTATAAATATTCTAAAGATTAGGAAGAGAGAAACTTAAAAAGAGGGATTTGAGTTCTATGAGGTTTGGAGGAATTAAAATAGGGTTTTACAAGTTACGTGACTGGTTAGTATCATAATGTCCAAGCCTTTGAGGATGAGCTTTAGTACTCGCATTGCTTACCCCTCCTACAAGGCTCAACATGCCCTGGTCAAGTAATTTAAGAAATTTGACTTTTTGCAATTAATAAATAAAGAATCATCGAATAAATATATCGTCTAAAATAGTCTTTCACCACCCGATCATGACCTTCTAATGTCTGGGCTGAAACTAAAATTTTAGATGTGGGAACCAAATTAAAAATAAATAAATAAAATAAAGAGGGTAAAAGAACTTGTTTGGGTGTTTGATTTTTTTGATTATGTTGACTTTACGGATATCGAGAAGAAAAAAATTGAAATTATGTTTGGATGGTTTAGAAAATATGTTTGGGTAGGTGAATATATTTTGAAAAAGTAAAATTAAAAATGAATAAAAAATTATGTTTAAATTCTAAAAAAAAAATTGGAAGAAAAACAAAATAATGGGGTGATTCGAAAACCATTCCTGAAACGTTTGGGGGTGGCTCGGACCACCTCTAGGTTTAAGTCTTTTTTATTTTTTATATTATTTTTTGAGTTGGGTTGAATAAATTTGATTTGAGGAAAAAAGTTGACTTTTGGTGATAAATTGAAAAAAAAAAATGAGGCTCTCAAACTTGTCCTAATAATTTTCTAAGAATTAATCAAAGTATTTTTTTAAAAAAAAAAAAAATTTAAGGAACATTTTGAGGATCGAAGGACAAGCCCCCTCCAAAGCTTCTTAGTAGTTCCACGGCCTGAGCACATAGGTCCACTATAATTATCAAATTGTTACAATTTACACATTTGGTTATTGAAAAATGCTATAGCATCTACTCATGTCCTTCTCTCATTCTTTTATTTTTTAAAATTACCATTAGATCTGTGGTCCCCATATGTAGACAATCATGGGGACCACTGATAATATTTAGAAAGATAAAAGAAGGATTTATATAGATATTCTAGCATTTCTCTTCATTATTAGCGAACGTTAAAATAGACAAAAGAAAAAAGAGACACATGACGTGCAACTGTGCAAGTGATTTTTTTGTTTGTTTAAATTATATATAAAAATTATTTAAAAAAAAAAACACTGAAGAGTGGGAACCACCCTTCGACAAGATGCTAAGGATGATATAATTTGTAATAGTGTAGTCGTTGGATGGATAAGTGCCACTTTTAAAAGTTTGGTATTATATATAAATATTTATTATTAAGTGGGTGAAAATTGAAAATTTGAGAGGATTAATTAATTGTATTTTTCCCTAATTTCTCTGGACAATTTTTAGTGAAAGCAAATTTCTAACCCTTGTTCCGCCTAAGCTTTTTTTTTTTTTTTTGGCCTAAGCTATTGTCTATGTTTATATATATATATAATATATATATATCTAATTATCTATGCAGTGAAGCTAGCTTTTTTTTTTTTTCTTTTAAAAAATTAAGACTTGGACACTGAGATTTTTATATCCACATATCTAAATAGTCAGTAATTCTATCTTGAAGTGGTAAAAAGAAGAAGAGAAAAAAAAAAAAAAAAAAAAAAAAAATCTTGAAGTAGATTCTTGATGTACCTGATGGTCATTTTGTGTTATAATAACTATTTTTCTTGATAAATGATATGAGATTCAACCCATTCTAAATATGAATTTTATGAAATAAAGGGACTAAGAAATAAGAATCAACCGCATAAAAAATGATAAAAAAATGGTCCTGATTCAATAATAAGTTAAGAGGATCTGAGAAACTACGGTTAAAAAAGAAAAAGAAAAAAGGTTTGCGGAAAAAAAACACAGCGGTTGAACAAAGTTTTTTTTTTTTCAAATTAGGTTGGAAGAAGTTCTTTCAACTTAATTTATAAAAATAACATGTATTCCTTTAACATGTGAGATGCACATAATTTTTTAATAGTAGGGACAAAGTTGAAAATTTTTTATATAAACAACATGTGCATCTTACATGCTATTAAAAAAATGGACATATGTCATTTTTATAGATTGGATTTAAAGAAGTTTTTCAAACCCAATTTAGAGGAAAACTTTGTCCGTATTTGATTATGTGACTCTAATATTAATAGGACCCTTTTTTTTTTTTTTTTTAAAAGAAATATCAAACATCATTTTGGTCAATTGAACACGAGAAAAACAACATTTTTTTTTATATGATGAATAAGAGAAATTTTATATCCAACAAACAAGCACAATTACATCCTCTTTCTAGCAAACAACTGGAAAACAACAAAGCTAAGGAACATGCTCCAAAGCCAAGCAACAACCACTTTGCAAACTACACAAACACAAGACAACACCTATACAAACATTAAACCAAAATCCCCATATCAATCCCCCATCTGCACCAAAGTTGGAGAAAAACCCCTATCCTGATGATCCCCTGCCTCCCCTCCTTTCGCTTTAGCTTTATCCTTTAGCAGTTTCAACTTGCTATGTTCCTCACTAAAAGCCTCTTCCAGGATTCATTGGACCATTCGAATCCTTAAACAACAAAAAATTTGCTCCGTCAAGAAGACCATGAGACCTTTTGACTCAGTCTCAAACAAATCCTCTTTTGAAATACTTTATTGACTTAATCATGGGAGGCTCTCCGTAGAGCTCCAGTTGACACTATTTTGATAGCCGTTTTCTTGTCTTACAAGTGGCCCATCAACCAGTCCAGCTGTGCAAAAGTCTACTATTGAAGGCTTAAAAATAGTAGTAAAGAAACTCAAGTTGCAAAACTAGAGACAAAGGTGACCACCCGACCATTGAAAATCAAGGGATATGTCTCATATCGCACTAATTGCAAAGTCACTAATGTTGCTTAGGCTACATCTTTCCTTTATCTCTCTTTTCATTGAAGATGTGATTATGTCAATGTAATATTAACATGACCATTTTTTTTTTAGGGATGAAAATTCGTGTTCGCATGTTGGATTCGGGTTGTGTTGATGCATAGATATAACATTATATAGGCTAACCCTAACTCGATTCATTTAATTAAACGGGTGATACCCCTCAATCCTAACCCACTAATTTTGTATTGGTTCGTTTTGAGTTATCGGTTGTGTAAAAAATGATCAGCCCTTATACCACATGTTGAGTTTGAATCGTGTGGAGACATGAATATAAGACTGTATATGTCAACCCTTGCCGATCTATTTAATTAAACAGGCCAGACCCGTCAATTTTAACCTGCTAATTTCGTGTTGGGTTCGTGTCAAGTTTGCAGGTGCCGTAAAAAATTGCCAACTTTTTTTTTTTTTTTTAAAAAATTATAATATCAAACATCATTTTAGTCAATTAAACACGAGCGAAAAACAACAAAAATTATATCCAGTCAAGAAGGCCTTTGACTCGGTCTCAAACATCTCCTCTTTTGACTCTATTTTCCAAGTCCTTGATTCATAACTAACTAATTACTCACTTACATCATCTCCTTTCCTCCTCAATAACTCAATCAACCCAAAATTATCAACAAACCAAAGCGTCAACAAGTCCTAGAAACGCTCTTGGCTTTCCATTTTCCTTCCTCATAAACAGATAATCCAAGAACCCCATCATATGTTTGTCTCACATTTAAAAGTTGTTCCATTTTAAATCTACTTTTAATTTTCAATTGAACTTATTATAATTCTAATTGAATTCCATCGTTTAATTGAGAAAAAAAAAAGGCCCAATTAAGCTTGATTTTAAGAGTTAAACACTGCATAAGCCAATCCAAATCCATGGAATACTCACAACCCATTAAAGTTGATCTACAAACCAAACTTTCAAAAGAATAATTATATATGTTGACCCTCATGTCTACTTTGTGTTAACCAAAATTGATGTAAGTTTTTAAAATCATCATTAAATTTATGATAGATCATTATTGACTATTGATCCAATGGTAATTTTAAAAATCACATTAATTTTGGTGGTCACTAGGCATGGGGGTTGACACATACACCAACACTTAATAATATTAACTTTGAAAAAAAAAAACAAAAAACACCTAATATAAACACAAATACAACTATCCAACAAGAAGTGGAAAGAATGGAGTTATGACTAATTATTCAGAATTGCTTTGGTTGCCTCTTCCACTCCGGGGCTTGCAATTGTTTTCTTCTTCTAGGCATCGAGAGGATAAGACCAATTCCGATGAACTTCGTGATTATGATGACAACGTTGAACCCCACGAGTTACGAGGATCCCACACATGGTGCCCAACATAAAAGTAACACCAGTCCTTAGCAGACTCTTCTTGGTGCAAAAACTGGATATATAGAAAGCAAAGTAACACCGGTCCTTAGCGGACTCATCTTCATGTTATTCTCATAAGTATAATGAACTACAACTATATGGCTACAATTTGTATCTTTTTTTTTCTTTTCTTGGGAACCCTTCTAAATGCACCCTTATACATATGAAATATGTCATGACACTTTGTAAGGTTGCCTTCCTTGTTCATTGATATAGGCCACTCAGTCAATAAGGATATGTGTTGAGGTGCATGATAATCACTATCATGTCAAGCATTTCATGGAAGTGGGCCTCATCGCCGAATGAATTACTATCGGTATCCCAAGTGTTGTCCCAATCCATAGGTATATTGGACTCAAAGTCGCCTCCACCTACAAATCATAAATTGAATGGTGCTCAATCAGTCAATAAACAATTGATATTATGATTACCTTTGAAAGTTCATTGATTTAGAGGCAAGAAGTTCTCTTTTATCTTTCCATGAGTAGACAATTAGGAATGCAAAGAGTTTAATATGATGTACATATTACATCATAGTACATGCCATAGTTCGAGTAATTAATCTAAAAGGTAAGGAACACCCTCTTAAACCATGACAGTAGCCCATAAACAGTTTACCAAGTTCTGCTTCATCTAGCAATGCTCCCGCAAGAGAACCAAGGTTCTCTTATTAGGAGTTGATGACAGTAGCCCATAAAAAAAACTTGGTAAACTATCAATTATGAAAGATTCTGAAGCAGGCTTTGAAACTTCTTGAGGGCCAATGTTCTATAATGGCACAGCCGCACAAGGGAATGGCAGCAGAACCCTTATAAATCATGGTTATCCTCCACCTACTAACTACTGATATGTTTATCTTATGCTAATATACCAAGTCCCCAGAACTACTCTGCATGGGCATTCTTTATTGGTCCACATGTCCAGTTACAAACAGGTTATCAACAAAAACTTGGTGAGGCATCAACTTATTTTTAGGTTGAAAGACAAGAAGAATTCATGTCAATAATATTTATATACAGCTTAGAACCCCAAAAAAACCAGACATTATAAGTTTAGTTTTAGGGAAACATATAAGATAATCTAGGACAATTTCAAAAGAGAGATTAAGCACAAGGACGGTAAACCAAAAATTAGGCAACAATTCAATTCAGATGCTTTCGTGCTCTGGTTATTGTTGAAAGAAGAATTATTTGAAAACATCCAATGATCATGTTGCCCAGGCACACATAGAAATCCCACAAAGAGCTACATATTAACAGCACTAATTTCTTCATTGTGCATTTTGCAACCATATATGAAGCACACATTTTCCACAGATATTACAGGGAGGAAAAGAAAAAGATATAAACATATGAATGGAATATGACCATCCACTTATATCATTTCTTACAAACATTAGAACTAGAATATTTAAAGAGTCACAAATATGTAAATTATATGAAGGAGACAGATATGGAAAACTGAGATTCACGTGTAAAGAAACTAAAAGACAAAGAGATACAAATTGTAGTTTATTATACAGATGAGAATAACAAAATTTAGAAAAGATAGAATAATAGATGTAATTCATTATATCTGATCAATTGCACATAAAAGTAACTCAAACATGTGATTTCTTTGTTTGATTTGAATAATAAATACATGGACAAGAATAGTTTTGTGGTACTAGGATGTGGAATATCTATAGTGGTTCCGCTCCATGTTAACACACCTTACATGTTTAATACTCTACCCTCATCAGTTTTTTTTTTCTTTCTTGATGAATGAGTATTTTATAGAAGAAACATAATTACAAACACTCTAGCAGAAATCTTGGTATATGGTGGTGGGAATCAAAAGACAGAAAATTGATGTACTCTCAGTAGCTTAGAAACAACCACTGGAACAACAGCTACTCTCAGTAGCTTACAAAACTCTACCAAATCCTACTAACAAACAAAGCTTACCCACAACTCCACACGACCAAAACAGAGATCCCCTTCTGACTCCATCTGATTCCAAAATCTAAAGCAGAACTCAACACGACCAAAACAGAGATTCTAAATTACATCCTGTAACTGCAATAATTAAACACCCAAAACAGCCAACAACTAAAAAATATATCAAATGCCCATTTACACAACTCATTGAAAGACCAAGAAGAGCTGATTTTTTTTAAGAAATCTGCAACGGGTATGCAACAAATCAAATGGCCCCCAAAAGGTTGAATTTCTCCTTTGCCAAGGATACCCAATAAGAACATCTCAACTAAGAAACAACCAACCCAACTGACAAAAAAAATGGTTATTTTTGAGTTGGGGTAAACCATTTTGCAGGTGGGTGATCGATTGTTGCCAGGCACAACATAGAATACATCCCAACAAAGGCTACATATTAAACAGCACTAATTTCTTCATTGTGCATTTTGCAACCATATATGAAGCAACAATTTCCACAGATATTACAGGGAGGAAAAGAAAAAGATATAAACATATGAATGGATATGACATCCACTTATATCATTTCTTAAAACATTAGAAGAACTTCGAAACTTTTTTAGTTTGGACTTAATTTCCGTAATGTTTCCCCTTTTTAAACCGGTAAACCCATTTCCGATTTGAGCGTTCACAGTTCTCAAATTGGGTGTCAAACCTACTAGACCCTGCCGGAACTTCGGAGGGATGGACCGGACATTCTGGGAACGTTTCGGGATTACGGGGGACCTGCCCGGGACATTCGCGGACCCACACCTGACATTTTCCGAGACTCGTTTCGTGACATCGTCGGGAATGAACTGGGACATCGCCTGAGACCTACGCTTCGAGACTGCCTGGGACATCCGTGGATCCAACTGGGCATTGTTGGATTGCTGGACATCATCAAGGGACCCAGACCGAGTAAACATTTTCGGGAACCTCCCGGGACAAAATAGTAGAGATAAAGGAGAAAGAGACATTTTTAGGACTCCTCTGGACTTTTTTGGACCGTCGGGACATCGTTCGGGATCACATGGAAAATTTTCAGAGACCCGCCATAAGACCTCGTCGGGATCCAACTAAGACAGTCGCTGAGACTCGCCTCGGGACCCATGCCAGGACAGCCTAGGGATATCGTTGGGATTGCCCCCGAGACATCGCCCAGGACCACCGGGAATTTGTTTTTTGGGACCACCCGATGGTCACTAGACCCAATCGGGACACCCTCGTGAGAACCACGCTCCCAGCAACATCGCCGGGACTTCACCTGGGACATTTTTCACAGACATCGCCTATGAATCGAACACACTTGGACACCGCTGGGACTTGCCTTGGGATGCGGGACACTGTTTGGAAAACTGCTCGAGACAGTATTTATATTATTTTTTAATTTGCATAAAAATAATTTTTTTTATAAGTTATTAATTTGGTTGAAATATATTTGCGAATTTTTCCGATGCGGCGCAAACACGTTTATACGAAAAATGTTTTTCAGGAAATCATTTCCTCCTGAAATAATTTTTTTGAAACATTTTCCGAGAAGAATCATTTTACGTCGAAGCAAAACAGGGCCTAAGAATGATTTAAAGTGCTATTGAATTTATTGGAATAAGAGAGCGTTTGAAAATTTATTTTGCATTATTCAATGGGACCGATAAACAGTCATAAGATAAGAATGATTCTTGAAAGTTCAAGAACCTTTTATTTTTGGAGCCTTTGGAGGGTCACATAGAAGTTTGAAAGATTTTTCCAAGAATGTTTTGATGCGTAAAGGTCAAATGTTCGATTGTGGTCGTGATGCTCTATTCAAGTGAGATTTCTTAGAGAATATTCAGTTGGTTTAAAGGTCAGCAATAACTAAATGATAGCGTTAAATCTTATAAACATGTAAGGAGACAGATTGGATAAACTGAGATTTCACGTGTAATATTAGATACTATATAGAAGACATGATAGATCGAATATGCGAAATGTTTGGTTAGTTATTTATACATTTAGTAATAAGTAAAGAATAATTTATGAATGATTAGCGATTAAGATATAGTAATTAATTCGAATGACGTTTTATAAGTTTCCGTATATATTCTAGATGAATCAATAGATTGGTGCTACATAAAAGTATAAAAGTCTAAATAATGTGATTTCTTATGTATTGATTATGACGTTATTTAGTATGTTAGTAATACTATAGGACCTAAAGAGAATATTGTTTTGTAGTGGATACTATAGGCGATAGTCGGTGAAATAAATAAATATCACGATGTGGTTCCTGCTTCACATATGCTCTGGACTACACACGCTTTTACCTGTATATAATTAAAAGATTCTCTAACATACCCTCATTCAGTTTTTTTTCTATTTTTCTCTATTCTTGATGACATGAGTACTTTTTTTTGGATAGTAATGGGAGACTTACAGCAGAACGTTCTGTAAGGGTTATGCTATAGGCACGATCGCTAGTGCAGAAATCTTTGGTATTTATGGGGAGGATGGAGAGGTGCAGAAAGAGAGAGGCGTATTTGGTTGCTTAGATCGTACGTGCTCTTCAGAGTGAGCTTAGAAAGCATACCACTGGAAACATTACAGTATACTCTCAGTAGCTTACAAAACTTTCTACTTCTGTATCTCGTATACTATAATCTAATACTATCAAAGCTTGATATGGCCAAAAATACTCTCCCACACGACAAAAGAGATCCCTTCTGACTCCATCTTGATTCCAAAATCTAAAGGAGAACTCAACACGACCAATTTAACTTAGAGATTTTACTAGAAATAATTTAGTCATGTTGCCTGTATGCTTGCAATAATATATGATATACCACTCGCCAGCATAATATATATGCCACATTTAATAGCAAATAATAGCTTATCAATAGTAGCACCTATATTACTAGCAAGTTTTAGTTGGTTTATACTTATGTTGAGAAGTTCCTAAGAGAGATAGCTGAATTTTTTTTATAGAAATTCTGCAATCTGGGTTATGATTTGGCTACAATATAATACAAGAGGTGAGCCGTTCTGATACTAAACCCTATCTTCCTGGAGTATGAAAACCCCTTACTTTTCATCATAGGTATAGAATATGTTAGGAGATGCGTTGAATTTCTCTCTTTGCCAAGGATACCCAATAAGAACATCTCACTAAGAAACAACAACCCAACTGACAAAAAAACAATTTCATAAAACACTCCAAAATGGAAATGAAGCTCGAAAATGGAAGGGG
>FXXK01002007.1:16214-34034 GCA_900184695.1 Betula pendula
AGGGCCATAAACGACCCAGTCTATCCGACAGTCCACTCAATACCCGCCCGGTAAAACTCGATCCAAATTCGAGATCGATACTGTACAAACCCGCTCAATTAGCTAGTGATACATACCTGACTCGCTCAACAAAACCCGATAGAGGCTCGCGAGCCTAACTCATTTAAGGCTCGACTAGATCGGCTCGCACAACTCGTTTAGGGCTCGCAAGCCTAGCTCGTTTAAGGCTCAATTCAACTCACTCGCTCGACTTGTTAGCTCGATCACACACACACACATATTATTTAATATTACCTTATTTAATCATTATATTATTATCATATAAATATGATCATATTATCTAAGTATTATTATTAAATATTTATAAATCATTAAATCACATAATCTAAGATCTTAGATTAGATAAATTTGTAGCAAAGCTTGCTCTTTCTGCTGATAAATAAGTGATTTATATAGATGATGCCCCTCAGGGTATTTCTAATATTGTAATTGCTGAATGTTATGTTCAAATTTTTTCTCAATCATGAATGAAATATGAGTACATTGTTTTGTTTTGTTTTTATTTTTTTGTTTTTTTTTTGGTTTTTTTTTAAGATCAGATAAATTATTAGATCATATAAATTATTATGATCTCATCTAAGTATTATAATTATATACTTATGAGTTAGGATAAATATCGTACATAAATATCATACTTCTTATTTATTATAGATAATCTCTTAATAATTCAATAGAATAAGTATAATATTATAACCACATAATGTTACACAAGGATATAAATTCATACGAATACAATATATAGTTCCTTAATGTATGTATGAATATATGTAACAATAAGAAAGTGATTAGTATTAAAGTCAACAATGTGTTATTTAATCATTATATCATATGAATATGATCATATAAATTATCTACGTATTATCGTTAGATATTTAAGAATTGTTAGATCACATGATCTAAGATCTAAAATCATATGAATTGTTGGATCATATGATAATACTTAAACTATATGATCTAAGTATTATTATCAGATACTTAAGACTTAAGAGTTATGATAAATATGATTCATAATTCATAAGTATAATATTTATGCACATAATGTCACGTACATATACAAATTCATATTAATACTATAAATAGTTTCTTAATTATGTGTGAATGTATGCAAGAATGACAATGTGATTCGTATAATCTCAAATTAAGTAAATAATATTTAAATTAATATTGTATTTGTTTTATAGTATAGTCAATTGGATCACTTGGAAAAGAAAAAATATAAATATAAATATAAGTGTATTTTGGAATTAAAAGTCCAAGTTCACTCTTGAAATGAATGCACAACTTACTTCCCGCTTCACTAGTGAAGAAGTTTGTACAGCCATTTCGCAAATGACCCCTTATAAGTCTCCAGGACCGGATGGATTTCCACCTTGCTTCTACCACAAGTGTTGGCCTTTGATTGGCAAAGAGGTATGTCAGGCTGTTATATTTTGCTTACGGTCGGGTAGATCCCTTGATATTATTAATGGAACCAATATAGTGCTCACCCCTAAGAAACAGCCTTCCTCTCGGGTTACTGATTTTAGGCCCATTAGCTTGTGTAACGTAATTTACAAGATTGTGGCTAAAGTTTTGGCCAATTGTCTCAAGCTTATCCTCCCTCACCTTATTTCCCCTAATCAAAGTGCGTTTGTAGCTGGAAGGCACATCACTGACAATATATTGGCTGCTTACGAGACACTACATACTATGACGTCTGTGTTGAAGGGTAAAAGGGGTTTTATGGCATTGAAATTGGATATGAGCAAGGCTTACGACCGAGTTGAATGGACTTTCCTTGAAGGGGTGATGCGCAAGATGGGTTTTGACGGGAGCTGGATAAGGATGGTTATGAACTGTATCACTACCGTTTCTTATTCAGTTTTGATCAATGGAGCTCCATATGGAAGTATCATTCCTACTCGAGGTATTCGGCAAGGCAATCCAATTTCCCCCTACTTATTCATTCTGTGTGCAGAGGCTTTGAGTGCTATGCTGTAAGAGGTTGAACGTAATAGAGACGTCACAGGGGTGCCTATAGTCAGAGGGAGGATCCGACTTAATCATCTCTTTTTTGCAGATGACAGCCTGCTATTTTGCAAGGCGAATATTATGGAGTGGTCTCGTCTTTGATCTGTCCTAGGAAGGTATGAACAAGCTTCAGGGCAACGACTGAACCTTGAGAAAACCTCCATCATTTTTAGTTCCAACACCCCCGCTTCCGATAGAAGTCAAATTTTACAAGCTTCAGGGGTACAGGCTACAAACTGTGTGGAGAAATATTTGGGTTTGCCTGCAGTAGTAGGAAGAGCTCGGCGACTGACTTTCACAACATTAAAAGATCGTATCTGGGCCCGAATCAGCAACTAAAAGAATAAATTTCTCTCCCAAGCTGGGAAGAAAATCCTGCTGAAAGCTGTGGCCCAAGCCATCCCTACCTACACTATAAATGTATTTTTGCAATGCTTCAGAGATATTGGTGGTGTCACCACGAACAGGAACGGTCTATACACTAGATCAAGTGGAAGAAAATGGGGTTTGCCAAGAGCCATGGGGTATGGGTTTTCGTGATTTGGAAAGCTTTAATAAAGCTTTGTTAGCCAAGCAGTATTGGAGAATTCTTTAGAACCCAGACTCACTAGTGGCAAAAAAATTTTCAAGGCTAAGTAGTTTCCATGAGGATCGATTCTCACAGCTCAGTTGGGCTGGCGACCATCTTATGTTTGGAGAAGTCTTTGGGCTGCTCAGAATCTTCTCGAAGCTGGCCTTAAGTGGAGGGTTGGGAATGGCCTCCAAATACGAGTCTGGAAAGACATATGGCTCCCACAACAACTAGTTCTCTCAACAGGACGTCCACTAGGGGACCTCAGTGAGGAGGCGACTATTTCGGATCTCATTGATTGGCATGGGCCAAGCTAGAAAGTGGGGTTGATTCGTGAGTTGTTTGATCAGAGTACGGCTGAGGTTATAACTCAGATCCCTATTGGCTCGATAAACACAAACGATCGCCCGACTTGGCGGCATACAGCCCACGGAGAATTTACAGTCAAAAGCGCATATCACCTACAGAAATCCATTATCGAATCTTGTGAGGGCGAAAGTTCCGATTCTAGTCACTATAGGGACCTTTGGCGTCAACTCTGGAAGCTTAAGATTCCACATGCAGCGAAGGTGTTTCTATGGCGTGCTTGCAGCAATGCGTTGGCTACTAAAGCTAACCTTTTTAGACGGAAAATCACCGAGGATCCTCTATGCCCTATGTGTGTAACGCACGCGGAGACTACTGGCCATGTATCTGTGGGTTGCCCAGCGGCTAAGGCTATTTGGAGTATGTGCAGTAGTCAGATTCAGAAGAGGAGCTGCGAGCATGAAGACTTCTTGGCTATTCTCTCCGAGCTAATTGGATTTCTGGGTTATGATATGAAGCAGGTAGCTGTTGTGGCCAGAGCTGTGTGGTTTTGCCGTAATGCAGTGGTTCATGGACGCCAGATTAGCCCACCCCACCTCGTGATTAGTCAAACTCTAGAGAATCTACAGGCCTTTCGCAAGCTCACACTCGACAGAGGCCCAGGTGGTGGCAAATCCCCCCACACTTTCTCGATGGCAAGCTCCTGCGCCGGGCTTTGTCAAGATCAATTGGGACGCGGCTGTTGATTCGGTTCATCGCCGTATGGGTATTGGTGTCATTATATGAGATCCCAGGGGGGAGTGGTGGGCCACTTTGTCTGCCCCTCGAAGCCATATTATCACCCCTGACATTGCCGAAGCTGTCGCAGCACTCAAGGCGGTCACTTTTTGTCAAGAAGTCGGTTTCACTAAGGTGGTGTTAGAAGGGGATGCCCTCCAAGTGGTAAACGCTCTGCAATCAGCCACAAGCAATTGGAGCCCATATGGTCATCTAATTGAGGAAGCCCGACGCCATCTGAATGGTATGCACACATGGAGGGTCACTCATGCCCGACGACACTTGAATGGAGCGGCCCACTGCCTTGCAAGGGAAGCTCGGACTCTCTCTGAGGACCTGATCCATGTAGCGGAAATTCCCCCATATATCACTGCTATTATCTCTATGGAGCGCTTGTAACTATTTCGGTTTCTATGCATCAATGAGATGCGCCCATTTTCTCTCCAAAAAAAAAAAAGTCCAAGTTCATATGCCTCTTTTCTCTCAAAATAAAAAAAAAAAAGGTCCAAGTTTATAAGAAGATCAAATTTAAATTTAATGTATTAATGATTACAAGTATTATTTGATCCTAAATTGGAATCTTATAATTAAAAAAGATTTTGACAAATACAGTAACATATATAGGAATGGCTGAATGGGAATATGAGATTGACCAAATCTATCTAATAAATTAATACTTTATTCTTTATAATAAAAATTAATTTATTACAAATATAATTTGATCTTAAATTGGAATCTTAGGCATAATTTGGTACACATAATAAGTATTCCATTAAGAAAAAGAATAATTATTACTGGGAATGGAGGATGATAGAATGAAATAATTATTCATATTTTTTGATTTGGTAAAAATATATATGCTTTAAATGGAATTGAACCAAAACTATGAAAAAAAATCCTACTTTATTTCTTATTTTTTGAAAGTCAAATTAAAATAATAATAATAATAATAATAATAATAATAATAATAATAATAATTGCAGGGGAAAATCTAGTGGGTGGCTGATTGTGGTGGTCGGCTACCCATTGAAATTCAATGTTTTTTTTAAAAATTTTTTTTTTTTTAAGTTAAGTTAAAAAGAAAATAAACATAGATGAATTTTTTTTTTTTAAAAAAAATGTTGTCAATTCTTCAAAAAATAACTATTTCTCTCATTTTCGAAAGGAATCGCTAGTTATTCCCTTACCAATTAAAAAAATTGTTATTCCATTTGAATTGTAATTCGATTCTAAGAATCTATTTTATAAACCAAACGGGACTTTAGAATTAAAAAAGATCTTGACAAATACAATGGCCAAATGAGATTGACAAAATCTACCTAATAAATTAAGATTTTCTTCTTTATAACAAAATTCCAAATTTTTATTTAAAGATTTTATAATGAAACTTTCCTTAATTATCTTAAAGTGTTTTTTTTTTTGTTTTTTGCCATTTCCGGATGGTGAGTGAAGGAATGTTCAAAAGTCAAGTGCTCTTAAAGTAATGAAGATGGATATGTTTGCAGTGAATAGGAAGAGTGTTTTTTTTTTTTATTCTAATCAAGTAGGAAGTTAGGCGTGGCCAATATATGTCTAATGTCTACAACTACAACTCTATGCAATTTGATGGAGTGTACGTACGGTAAAAAGCCTTGAGCCACGAGCCAGAGTGGCTGTCATGTCAGATTTAAAAATTTGTTTAATTTTTTCTGAGAGTCTTGTTCCTTTAAAAGCTTTTGCTAACCTCACCTATCACCCACTTTGCTCTTCAATTGCATGTGATCAATCAGACAGCTTCTAGAATTATAAGTAAAACAACACCATTTCACTTCAGCATTACAAAACATAAATGAAACACAGATAAAACGCAAGTTCTCATTTATTTGGATCCAGCTCATCCTCGAAGACAGCACTGACGTGCCAAACTATCCTGCGTCAGCCTTGGGCCTTGCACTTACGTCCTACACCTGCATCTTCCTTCTCTTTAGACAACTCTTATCTTCTTCTTGCATTCCTTCTTTGTTTTTTTTTTTTCTCTCATGTCTGCAACTCATCTACTCTCATGTCTGCAACTCATATTTTCTATTTGCTTCAACCTTTCTTCTTCCTCCCTTTTTTTTTTCTTACTTGAAGACATTTTCCTTCTTCCATTTCATAACTCTCTCTCCACCTTCATTAGACTATGACTTCAAGAAAGAAGAAACTCTAGTCACTCACTCTCCCTCCTTCTACTCGGTATAGAAAATGGAAATGGAAGCTTTGAGCAATTGCTCTTTGGTATCTCCGGTGAGTTTTGCACTTCGTCATGTGACCAAGCCTGAGCCAAGCCGAGCCACCCGATAACAACTTGAATGGGCTTTTTGCCCGAACTCGAACTCAAGTTTGGCTTGGCTTAATATGCGAGCTTGAGTCGAGCTGAGCCTATCGAGTTACTGGCTCGACTCGAATGGAGTTAGTCAACGAGCTCGAGCTCGAACTTGACTATACCTCCAACGAGTTGAGCTCGGGCAAGCATTTTATAGCCCAGCTCGAGCTCGAGCTTGAGCTCGAGCTTAGCTTGATTAGAGGTCTTCATAAACAAGTTAGTCTCGGAATCCCAAAACCCGGCTCGGTTCGGTTCGATTACAGCCCTACTGAGAGGTGCCGTGGACTTGTCTTCATGGTCGAGCTTTATAAGGCTCCCCATTTAATTAAAAGAAATACTTTTGCATTCTGACATGTTTCATCCACCATTGTTATTTTTGTTTTTTTTTGTTTTTGTTTTTTGAACTAAGGATGGATGCAGCATGCCAATTCAGCGAAGATATACGTGAAATGAATGCTAGAATACAAATAAGCATTTCTCTTTATTTAAACAAGTGCACTGATTTGAAGTTGTGTAACAGTGTATGTATACGGACAATGTATGCAATGCACATTTGACTGGTAGACTAACAGTGAACACAAAAATACACAAACTGTCCATAAGCTTGAAACAAGACAACATTCTATAATAAATATCAAGCTATCAATATTAGCAAAAACTATCATACTATCAACACTACAAAAAAATCATTTCCCACCAATACCCAACTAAACTAATCAATTACATCAACAAGGCATGAGATTACAAAAAAAATACCAAACTGCCAATGCTACAAAAAAATTCTCCCACCATCCATCTAAACCAATTAAAAAAAACTTGTTTGTCCTTGATGTGGGTTTTGGATCAATAGTAAATTACTACTCGCAATAGAACGAATCCTTATAGGATAAAGCTATTTAGAGGGTGTTAAACCTTAATGACAATTTTTGTTGGACGTTTATCAAGTATTCCAGATCTACTCTAATCTAACTCAAAAAAGATATTTAGTTGGTTTTGATTTGAAAACTAAAAGTAAGCATAAGCAAATAACGAAATAAATGGGGAGAAACATAGGGAATTGAATTCACTACAAACCTCATACCAATGATAGTCCGTATTCAACATGAGATTTTCATTATGTGCATGATATGATGCGCGTTATGGTTGTCNGAAAACTAAAAGTAAGCATAAGCAAATAACGAAATAAATGGGGAGAAACATAGGGAATTGAATTCACTACAAACCTCATACCAATGATAGTCCGTATTCAACATGAGATTTTCATTATGTGCATGATATGATGCGCGTTATGGTTGTCAATTATATGATGACATCGACAAGAAAAAAAATACTTTTATATAGAGAAAATGATAGCTCATCTTAGTTAGCATGGATCGTTCACCTAACCACTGATACGCATGCGAGCGCGCACCGAATTTTAAAATTTATAATTAACCGCTCGCGATAGATTGTATCTTTGTAGGATAGCTCTAAAAGAGGGTATCGTCCGCAGAGACTGTGATGGTTGGTTTATCAAACTTTCGAGGTGTTCTCCAGCTTGACTCGTGAAAACAAAAGGTTTTGGTTTTTAAAACTAAAAGACATAAACATAAATGACTTAAGGATAAATGACATAAACTTAAATGACATAATTGAAATGACATAAATGTAAATGACATAAATGTAAAGACATGAATATAAATGACGTGAATGTAAAGATAAAGGTAGAATGTAGATTGTATCTAACTTCGGATCTTTAATAAAGGCATAATATGAGCGTGTAAAGATTGTCAATCTTTACAACGATCTCACCAAGAATTTACTACCAAAAGAAAATGATAAAGCATCATAGTTCGCACTAGTCACTAACCTAAATGACATAAATCTAAACCTACATGTGAGGTAACTCGTGTTCCCTAGCATGCGATATAAGTCCTCTTAATAGCCTACCCAATATCATGAAATAAGCATAAAGCATCATAGGTTTCCACCCCTCTTTCCCTCTATTCTAAGTTAAGCTAACATGGAATTGAGTTGTGATCCCTAGTATGCCTTATCAAACTCACATAACATCAAGTCAAAAGCATCATTGCATAGCTTGTGTAAATCATTCAAAAATTAAACAATTCTTTATAGACAAAGAACAATCTATTTCTCAAATGATATTATCATTAAGCACAATCCATAAGCAAAGCCAATCATTATACCCTTTATACAAAATTCATACCTAAATACAATCTACCTCAACTCATAACCCCATGGAAAAATTGCATCAAACCCTAAATGGGATTCATTTCCTCATGGATTTGGATTTCTTCAATGGATTTGAAGAAATCCATTTCCTAAGGAAAATTGGAGTTATGGGTTGAGATCTATCATTTATAAATAAACAAAACAAAGCAAAAACAATTAAAAACTATTCTGTACAAAAGAAAAACGAGCTCTGGAACACACTGCCTCCCCCCTTTTAGGTTTGTTTTTGTTGCTGAGACTTGTGCTACCTTTTATTCGGATCCAAATCAAGTTTTACCAGTGCCTCTTCTGCTTCAACTCCCTCTGGTTGTTGTTGTTACCTAGTAGGGGTTTGGGTAGGGTTGAAGGGTATTTCGAGGGTCATGCCCCTGTTTGTGCCCCTTTTTTTGGGGTTTGGGTAGAATTGAAGGGTCTCGTAACGGTCATGCCCCTACCTGTAGCCTTTGTTTTGGGTGTTAGTAATGCTTCATACAAGCCCTTTGAGAGGACCATATCATTTTTTGATCTATTTCCTACTATTTATTTGTATTTTATGCAATGTAATTTTTGTTTTCGATCTATTGTTGGGGAGTCCACTCATTTTTTCAAGTCTTCCTCTCTTTCTTCCTTTCGGATCATGAGTGGGAAAAACTATCCCTTGTAACATTTTCCCTTATTCAATTAAAAAAGAAAAAGAAAAAGAAAAAATGAGTATTTTGAAGAAGGCTTGCAAACCACTAAAATCATTAATTATGTGGATCAAACCACTACAATTTTGCACATGTGGTATTCAGCCTTATCTCTTAGATTGTGTGGTTGTTTTGTTTTGTTTTCATTAATTAAACTTTAGAGGTTTTTTTTGTTTTATTTTATTTTGGAGAAATGTTTGCTATAACCCTGTGCATCAAGTAATCAAAATTGGTGTGAACAAATAACTTCTTAAAAAAAGTAACTCTAACACACCTTAAAAGCATTTAAATTAATATTTTAATACTTTCTTTCATCCTATAAAGTACAACATGTGAAATATTTAACTCAAATAGAGATAAATTATGAAGGTAGGATTTGAATTGATGATCATATTATGGTACTATATTAAATCACAACAAAAACTTAAACTGATAAGAAATAGTAGACTTAATTAGTTAAATTAATATTCTAACAAATAGGGTTGTCGATATAAATGAATTAAAAGGGATTTCATTGTACGTTTGGACTTTCTAATGAAATTGTTTTTGTTTTTGTTTTTTATTTTTTATTTTGATAAATCTAACACAATAAGAAACAAATAGGCATATATGCACGCTTATACACACATGCATCATGTTCCACGTCTAATCTCATGACCTAATTCCACTTTTCTCTGTTTAGGCTTTTTTGTTGGTAACACCACAAACTCCATGCTTTTAGGACTTTGGCTTGGCGGATAAGGAATTTTAGCAATTTTTTTTTTTTTTTGTTTTGTTTTGGTTTTTTTGTTTTGTTTTGTTTTGTTTAATATATGTCCAAATTGCTAATAATTTGGATAATATATATGAGAGAGTTTATATGAAACATATCTGCTCGAGTAGGTGGCCGGACAACTCAAAATTTATTTAGGTAGGTGGGTCCATATGAGTCTCTCACAATGTACTATCTAAAATGATAGCAATTTTAGCAGAAAATTACTAAAAACCCCAATCCTCAGTTATAATAGCACTACAAACTCCATGGTTTAACATGATGTTTAGTCGATGAACCATACAAATAGGAAGCAATAATTGAACCCTCACATATGCTATTCAAATAGTTAGCACGATACTATCTAAATTGTTAGCAATTTGAATATAAAATTATTGAAAATCTCAATCCTAGACTATAATGGCACTACAAACTACATGGTTTAACATGATGTTCAGTCCCCAAGGGATAGCTCAATCAGTTATGGACCACACCTCATAAAGCGGAGGTCACTAGTTCATATCTCTCTCCCCTCTTTCCCTTCCCTTATGCGGACATGTCAAAAAAAAAAAAATGATGTTCAATAAATGGAACCATAAAATAGGAAGCAATAATTGAACCCATTTCCCTTTTCTCTTTAATTCCTGTTCTATTTTTCCCTCCATTTCTTTTTCATCTTCTTCATTATATATGTATATATATATGTGAAAGTGTTATTCTCCTTGTTTCCTTTTGACCCCAACATATATTACGACTTGTTAAAGTATGAATTAAATAATTAAATTCATCTATTACTATCAGCTTAAGTTTTTGGGATAAATGGTAATTTAACATAGTTTCAGAGCAAAGATTTTGAGTTTGAACCCTGACTTAAACTTTTGAGATAAATGACTATTTAACACAAATAGCTGTAGTGTCCATCAAAGAGGGGTGTTATAGGTACAAAATAGGAGATATAGGATCAAGCTTCCATGTGGTAGTGGAAACTACCGTACATCTGTGGTAGTTGGCTTGTATGGCCAAGATGCACCCAAAGCTTTTTTAACCCAAAAAACTTCACGCCATTTACAAAACATGTAAACGGCAACACCAAACAATAAAAAAAAAAACAATTCTCTGTGAAACAAACAGACAGACAATTATTTTGTTTTTTGGGTTGAAATAATTTTGAAGAAAGGTGGAACTCTCGATCTAATATTCCACCTCAGGAGAGCACTTCTGAAGCTTCTAAAGGAAGTTTTGGCTTCTTCAGTTCTATATCTATTAGCAAGCCTGAGTCAAGTTCAGCTTTGGGTATTAAGTCAAGAGGTCATTCACGAAGAATCTTTGGGTATTAAGTTCAGCTTTGGATCATATGAGAATACGAGATTATCTTTCAGTTTGTTTAAAGGATCTTTGCCTCCTTGGGAATCTTGCCCTTTTTTGCCAATTTCCAAACTATCATTTAGTGTCGTTTCAATAATCTCGAATATTCGGCATGCTCCTCCTTCAAAAGAAAACTTCCTTTATTATTATTGTTTATCTATTTTTTTTCAAAATAAAAATATTAACAAATAACTCAAACATAAAAGACTCTTAAAAACAAAAATGCAATTTTTACTTTCATATCACATTAAACATTTTTTTTTTCAAATTAAAATTAAAAAACCCCCCAAATACCTTAATAAACAAAGTCATTTCTTCACATTTCCGTTAATCCATTCCAAGAGTATAATCTTCACTTGTCTCACTTTTGTCTTTTGATAGTAGAAAGTTCTTGCAATATATTTTTCCGATAGAATAAATGAGACTTTTGAAAGTTCAAATGACCAATCTTAGATATCAATCAAAGATACCGATTTTGATAGCAACATCTTTTGCAAACTTAAAAGTGAGAAAACCTCCAATATTGCCCTACTTGTATTTCAACCATAATATGCGATTTTAAAGGTGGATTTATAAACTTCAACCATTCAATGATTAATTTTCACAAGAGTAATGTTATACGTACAAACTCTCTCTCTCACATTCTAACCTAACTTTTAAAATTACCATTAAATTTTGATCAAATAATAATTTTAAAGTCATTTGAAAGAGTATAAAAGTAAGAGGGTATGTAACATTTCTCTTGTCACACTCCAACAATATAAAGTATTGAGCCTTGTGTCATGATATGACTTGAATGTCTCAAGTCACGTGTGGGGCCCTTCTGCTGTCTTTGGCTTTTAGTGCTTCAACAATATTTGGTTCTCCTTTTACAAGTTGTATTTGGAGTTATTTACTTAGCTGGCGTCAGTGTTCTACTACTACTTGATTTTAGAGTCTCCCTTAACCCGACTTTAAGCCCTATATAAAGGATTATTCGGCTTTTGTGAATCAGTGCACAGAAAAAACAAAAGAGAGAGACTTGTATAGCTCATTACGTTTTCTCATAGGCCTTGTTGGGTCTCACTGCACTTAGAGAGTTTAGATAAGTTTTTCTCTTTTGTTATGAATTCTCTTTTGTGTGACAGTGAGATTTGGGTGTATTGGAGTTTTGGATTTTGAGTAGTTTTCTCCCTACTACTCTTTTTTATACTCTATTTTTTGTTAGTGAATTTCCTCCGAATCGTCTCCGCTAGTAAATGTAGGCTTGTTAAGCCGAACCACTTAAATCTTGGTGTCTTGTATGATTGATTTATTTTCTATTACGCTATTTTTTGCTTCTTTGGGAATCTAAATTCGTTTTGTCACAACAAATTGGTATTAGAGCTTGTGCTCTTTATTTTGTGGGATGGCTTCTGCAAAATTTGAAAAAATTTGATGGTCAGAATAGTTTCAGTCTTTGGTACATCAAGATGCGTGCTTTGTTACGACAACAAGGCTCGGTGAAGATTTTGGATGACATGGTGCCATCAACATCATCAAGTTAGAAAATTGTGGAACTTGAAGAAACAGCCCACAATTCAATTTTGTTGTCTCTTTAAGATGGAGTTTTGAGGGAAGTTGCTGATGAATAAACTGCCGTTGGGCTTTGGAAAAAGTTAGAAAGTTTGTACATGAATAAGTCTCTCACTAACCGTTTGTTTTTGAAGCAACGATTATATACCCTTAAGATGCAGGAAGGTTCGTCTCTTGGTAATTATTTTGATAAATTTAATAAAATTCTTATAGACTTAAAAAATATTGATATTCAAGTTGTTGATGAGGATCAAACCCTGATTTTGTTATGTTCACTACTTGAGTTCTTTGATAAGTTCATTAATTCAATGTTATATGGTAGAGATACCATCTCGTTAGGAGATGTTAAGTTTTTTTTTTTTTTTTTTTTTTTTTTTAAAAAAAAAAATTTTATGGAGTTGAGAACAAGATTGAATGAGAAATGTAGTGATAATCAGGCAGTGAATTTATTTGTTAAGGGTCGTTCGAAAATTTTTCTAATTCTAAAAATTGATCCTGTGAGAGAGACTCAGATAAAGGAGGCCGATCGCAGTCTAACTCAAAGAACAATGTTAAGTGTTATTATTGCAAAAAATATGGGCATTACAAATCTGAGTCTTTGAAGCTAAAAAATAAAGAGAAAGATGATAAGCCAAGTTCCTCTTTGTGGCTGGTGTTGTCGAAGAAAATCTTGAGGATTCAGAATTTGTCATTGCAGTTACTGTTTCTTATAGTCCTTTTAACAACAAGTGGGTCCTTGATACTTCTTGTATATTTCATATGTCCTCTAAAATGAATTGGTTTACTACCTATGAGTCAATCAATGGTGGTACAGTCTTGATGGGAAACGATGTTGCCTGCTAGATTGTTAGTATCGGTACAATCACAATAAGGATTCATGATGGAATTGTTAGGACTTTGACGAATGCTCGACATATACCAGATTTAAGAAAAATCTTATTTTTCTGGGCATTTTGGACTCCCTTGGATACAAGCATTCCAGTGAAGGTGGAGTCATCAAGGTTAGTAATTGCTCATTGGTTGTGATGCAAGGTAAGAATGCTCGACATATACCAGATTTGAAGAAAAATCTTATTTCTTTGGACATTTTGGACTCCTTTGAATACAAGTATTCCAGTGAAAGTAGAGTCATCAAGGTTAATAATGGCTTATTAGTTGTGATGAAAGGTAAGAAGATTGATGGCCTCTCCTTTCTTCATGGCAGTACGGTGACATGTTTAGATGTTGTGTCTTCTTCAGATAATTTAGAATAAGACACTGCTCGGTTATGGCATATATGATTGGGTCATAGCATGGAGGTAAAGCTTCAAGTGAAAGCTTCACAGAAGGTGCAAGATGGCAATTGAGATCAGCCCATTACAGATAGCCATGGTTCCGATTCTAATGATGATGATCCACAAGAAGAGCAAGAGACCAGTATTGCGACTGGTAGACAGAGGAGGCAGATTAAGCCACCTCAAAGATATGACTATCCATATTTGGTAGCGGATGCACTTATTGTGTAATACCCTAGTCCCAAATTGGGAAGATGAAGAATACCCACATAGAGTGGGTAGTTTATAAAGAGAGTCATAAGTGTTAAGTCCCACATTGCCTAGTTACTAGGTGAAACTAGGCTTTATAAGTCATTCTAGGGACGCTTCAAAATTGATTAGTTCTTTTGGGGTGATAGCACAGATGTGGCTAGCATTTTTTCCTTGGTTGTTACATATTTTGGCAAAGGACACCACGGTCCAAAAGCCTTTCGCTCTTTCAGAAGCTGTTACAAGTAGTGAGTTTGCATATTGGGTTGTTGCCATGAATTGGGAGATTGAATCTCTTCATAAGAACCAAAACATGGATTTGGTAAAATTGTCTAAAAGTGCTAAGACTGTCAAGGTGAGGAGTTCGTTGTATGGCTTGAAACAATCTCCGCAACAGTGGTAAAAACACTTTATGTATTACATGCAATTGTCAGATGGTTATTTTGTTTATTTGTTGCTCTATATGGATGACATGCTTATTGCTGCTAAAATCATGTTTGATGTTAAGAGATTGAAATCTTTTTTTGAGTGATGAGTTTTAAATGAAAGATTTAAGTGGAGCAAAGAAAATCCTTAGGTTAGTGAGTACTCCATATGATATACATTTTAGACTCTCAGTAATGTTAGCACTGTAGAGCGAGGAGGAAGAGCATTCCATGTTGCGTGTACCTTACTCTAGTGCAGTTGGGAGTATCATGTATGCTATGGTGTGCACTTGTCCAGATATTTCACAGGCAGTGAAATGGATACTCCGTTATTTATAAGGCATTAAAAATGTTGGTTTAGTCTATGACAGAGGCAGTGGTATCAGTTCCAATGTTATTGGGTACGTCGATTCTGATTATGCTAGTGATTTGGATAAGAAAAAATCTCTGCCAAGTTGTATTTCCACTCTCTCAGGATGCACCATTAGTTGGAAAGCAATATTATAGTCGACAGTTGCTTTGTCCACTACGGATGTAGAGTATATGGCAGCGGTAGAGGCAGTGAAAGATGTAATTTGGCTGAGAGGTTTGGTTAGTGATCTGGGTTTTCAGCAGAATGAGACTGTTGTATTTTGTGATAGTCAGAGCACACTACATTTGACCAAAAATCAAATGTATTATGAAAGGACCAAGCACATTGATGTCACATATCATTTTCTTTGGGTGTTTATGACACATGGAGATATCATATTGAAAAACATTGTCATAGCAGAAAATTCAACGGATATGTTGACTAAGCCAGTTTCGATTTTTCGAGTTAGACATTGCTTGGACTTTATTGGTGTGTGTAGTTTGTGATTACCCTTAGGGGTTTTGGAAGAAACATCACGAAGAGATTTGTGGGGACTTGATGAAATTCAAGTCAAAGTGGAGATTTGTCGTGATATGCCTTGAATGTCTCAAGTCACATGTGGGGCCCTACTGTTGTCTTTGGCTTTTAGTGTTTTAACAATATTTGGTTCTCCTTTTACATGTTGTATTTGGAGTTATTTCTTTAGCCAATGTGAATGTTCTACTACCACTTGATTTTGGAGTCTCCCTTGACCGACTTTAAGCCCTATATAAAGGATTATTTGGGTTTTGTGAATTAGTGCACAAAACAGCAAGAGAGAGAGACTTGCGCAGCTCATTACGTTTTCTCACAAGCCTTGTTGTGCCTCACTGCACTTAGAGAGTTTAGAGAAGTTTTTCTTTTTTGTTATTATTATTTTTTTTTTTTATGTAAGAGTGAGATTTGGGTGTATTAGAGTTTCGGATTTGAAGTGGTTTTTTCCTTACTATTTTTTTATACTTCATCTTTTATTAATGAATTTCTTTCGGATCGTCTTTGCTAATAAATATAGGCTTGTTAAGCCGAACTATTTAAATTTTAACGTCTTGTATAATTAATTTATTTTTTATTTTATTATTTTCTACTTTTTTTGAGAATCTTAAATTTGTTTTGTCACGACACATTGAATGCTTATAACGCGAAACATAAATCAATTGAAAGGCATGGCTGCTTAAATTGTTTTTCGAGATAGACGTGTAGTTACTAAAAGACTCAGAAGACTTTTACAAGCAAGCAAATGGCTGCTTAAATAGTTAAGAACTAGTATAATAACACGTAAAAGACTTTCCCTCTCCAAGTATGGCGTAGAAAAAAATAAAAATAAACAAACAAACAAAAATAAAAGACTTGGAAGAGTTGTCGCCTACCCTTTCCATGTATGGCTTAGAAAAAACATAAAAATAAACAAACAAACAAAAATAAAAGACTAGGATCGAAGACTTCGAATTATGATTATTAAGTTGTAGTACATTGGATTGGGCAAGTCTACTTCTAGATGTTACAGGATTTCGATGTTTTCCATGTCTAGTGTTTTTTCTTTTGTCCATCACTGTAGTTTCATTTTTTCATGCGTGTCTCTATATTGACTGTATATATCCTGTCGGGTGGCTAGTCTCGGTCATTGTGTGGCCATTAGTCGCTTCATGATGTGATTTTTATACTAATATTATCCAACGGAGGAAAGGATTTGGATTAAATTATGAAATTGTTGATTTTTTTTATGTGATATAAAATAGAAGGGTTATTGTAAATTTTTTGTATGAAAGATAATTTTTTTGTTTTTTAATAAGTATTTTATTTGAATGATAATAAAAAGTGTTTAATATGATATTAAAAGTAAAAATAGTTGTTAAAAAGTAATTAATGTGATATAAAAAAATAAGAATAACTTTATTTAAAAAAATTAAAGTCCGTAAACAGTACAATCCAGTCTTTTGCCAAACGTCCCCATATCTTAAGAAAATGGGACTTTCCATATATATTCCTCTGCTGAATATTAACAAAGAATATTAAGACCAAGCTTTGGCAGCACTTAATCTAAGAAATAAATAAAAATAAATTGGCAAGAGAAACAAATAAACGGAAAATAGTTAATGTTAATTACACATGCACTGCCCTGTGGTGGTTAATTTCAGAAAATAGTTTGAAATATTACATCAAACTATTGAGTGGGCGCTACATATCAGATACTTGCCTTCTATAAAGGGGAGCCATTCAAGGTTATCAGGGCAAAAAGAAATTTTACAACAGAGAAGAAGGCAAGTCATGATGGGTTTGCGTGGAATACTTTTGCAACAACAACTGCTGCTTGGGGCCATAATTTTAGCTGCAATAGCAGCATCAGAACCCGATCCAAGCTGCATCAGAACATGTGGATCGCTTCACATCCACTACCCATTTGGAACAAGGGAGGGTTGTTACCTCGATCCATCTTTTCTCATCACTTGTGACGACACGCTCGAGAAGCCAACACCATTTCTGCTCCAGAGTAATATAGAGGTCCTAAACATATCATTGGAGGGTGGTGAACTGCGAGTCTCAACCCCCATAGCCCGTGATTGCCCCAATGAGCCGGGGTATAACGCCAGCAACAGCAATACCTGGCTCAGAGGGCTAAACTTTCCAATCTCACATACGAGGAACAAGTTTACTGGGGTCGGTTGTGACACTATTGCCGTTATTAATGGTACATTGGCAGAGGAGAATTACGCGGCTGGATGCTTGTCACTCTGTAACCGTCTTGACAGTGTTGATAACGGGTCTTGCAATGGCATTGGCTGTTGCCAGATTTCTATCCCACAAGGAATGAGTGGTTTTGGTGTGGGTCTTGCGAGCTTGAACAG
>FXXK01002008.1:2268-48107 GCA_900184695.1 Betula pendula
ATATCATTACTCTCTCTCAAAAGCTCTTTCCCTCTGATCAGCTCTCTTCCCTCTCCATTCTTTCTCTCGCTCCGGTCCGGTCCGAATCCTACGTACGCAGATCGGCCTCCATCCCTTTCTCTCTCGTGATCCCTTTCTTCTTTGTCTCTCAAACAGTAAGTAATGATGTCTTTGTTTGTTTCGTCTTTAATTCTTCGATAAAGTCTCAGATCTGAGACTTTTTTATTTTGTTTTGTTGTTTTTATTTTTTTTGTTTTAATTGATTTATTCAGTGAGAAACCCATTCTTTTGAGAAACCCATCCTTGTTGAGAAACCCATTTATAATATAGCTTTAGTTTTGCTTGTGTTGTATTAGGTGTTGTTTTGCCAGTAGAAATTGCTTGGATTGTTAAACTTTCTTTTGGTTAAGACCACTGTTTGGTTGCCAAGAAAACTGAGGAATTGTTATTAGAGAAAGTGGCTGCTGCAGATTTTTTTTTTTTTTTTTTTTCTTTCCGTTGTTGATATAAGCCTTAAGAAGATTGAAAAGAAACAAAGCTAATAATAGGTTAATGACTCACCTTTTCTCTCAATGAATACGAAAACAGCTCCAAAACAGGGAAACTCATCAACATTTGGTTTGAAAATTATCGTGAAAACCCCAGTGAATTGAATATCTTTTACCTAGTTGAACAAGTTAGAACAGAAAATAAAAATGATTAGGAATCTATTAAGGTAAAGCACAATAAATCAACAAGTGATGCAACTTTCTTGTAGGTAGGAATGGGTAAGGATAAGGCACCGATCTTAAAATATCTCCGAAGGGTACCCCGGCCGGATGACACCACAACAGCCCAACAAAGTCTCCCAGCTGGTTCGGAAGACGAGACTGAGGATCTCAACGCCGATTGTCCTAGCTTGTTTGTGAATCCGATGGTACCACCTGGGTACCAAGGTGGCGCATCTGATACATCGTTTTTTCTATCGCCATTGCCTACGGAACAACCGGGATACTGTGAGTGGCTAGTGGAACAGGGATGCTGCCCGAGTAGCACACCAGAGTTCACACAATTTGATCAATGGGGCCAGACATCCTCTCCCACACCGCGACCTAATGAGCAGGAGAATGCATCTCAACATTCTCCCACATTCTCCCCACATGGACTTGAGGAGGCCAAGGATACAACTCATACGGCTAAGACATCTCAGTCCACAGAGGGAACACCGGAACAGGACCTAGCCAATGGGGAGGTCCGAACAATATGTATATTTAAGCATTCATATCTACTAATTTATCAATTTATTTAAATATGTCATTTTAATAAGCAACATTTTACAAAGTGAAATAATAATAGCGATGTATAGTATGAAAAATCATCGGTTTTGCTTGATCTTGTAATTTATTATTGACTTTTTTTTTTTTTGGTGAATATTTGGTCTTGCTTGGTCTCTTAAAGGTTTTATTTATTTTTTTTTATAAGGTTTCTTCTATGTATATATATCAAGTAATATTATGTTACCTTTAAGATGTAAAAGAGGAACATGATCATGTTCCTCTATTACTCCGTAAAGGTTACATAAATTTTGAAATCATCTTAGTTTCTGATTTCCTAATATCGTTATCCAATGTGGATTGTTATACAGATTCCACGGGGCGCATACAGGTTAGAAGTTGCGGAACATCATCTGTCCCTTGGTGTTTTCCAGAGAGGGAGAGAGTTATACTGGAATTTAATGAGGCATGGCAACTTGTCGGTACAAGTGGATCCAAATTTAGTCGAATTGAGGGTCAATACATACGGAGTGGGTCGTTTGTTGGTCTATCTGATCCAAATTAGCAGAATATACCCAACTCTCGTAAAGAGCAGCTTTGGGAAGCGTTAATGGTATGTATATATGACAATAAAATGCACTATTTTAAATGTTTATGTGGTAATATTTATGCTGCTTAAATACATACATGCTGCTTAACTACTAATATATGTATTTTTTTTTTCTTCAATTTTCTTTGTAGAATAAATTTTATGTGGACCCCGAGTTACCTAATGATAAGATTAAGAGGATCGCGTTTATTGACTTTGGGCATAAACGGAAAAACTTTAAGGGTAATATAAAGCGGTCCATATTGGCGGGTACTGAGATGACAGTGGATGAAGCTGTGCAGAAATTGCCCAAGTGGGCCTCATTTGCAAGTTAAGATGTTGAGGTGTACATTAGAGGGTGGTTCACTGATAACGCTAAGGTAAGGAGTTAAACGTGTCATGTACCATATATATATCATACGTAGTACGTACATGTGTGTGCGTATTCATATTAACTAATAATATAAAAATATGTAGGCGATTGTCCTAAAAAACAGTGCCGCTTGTAGCAAATACAAACTTTTCCACACCTCAAGCTCTAAGAGCTATCCAAGGGTTGCCCACGAAATGGTATGTTCTTTTTGTTTGTCATTATCTACTCATTTAAGTATAATTATGAGTAATATTAATTTATTTCAATGTTTGTTTTTGTAGAAAAGAGATACAGGGGTCACTCCGACAATGACATCAATTTTTATAAAAACACATACAAAGTCGGATGGCACCCCTGTCAATATAGAGGTTGGGGAGAAAATAATAAGTGCTTTTCGTGATAATTTTGTTGCTAATATTGTTTTTTTTTGTTTTTTAATGAGGCAACAATATCATAAAGTAATTTTTTGTTTCTTTGTTGTCTGTTCTTCCCTTGTTATTTTCTCTCCTGAGTACGAAACAGCTCCACCTTCAAACCTACCTTCAACCCTCTCCCTTATTAATACATACATTTCATCTGAAAATCCCTTTTTATTCTTCTTGATCTACCAAAAGTGCATGCCGCCGGCACCAACTTCGACGCCAAGGTCACGCCGCCATCGGAGGCCTCGTGGTCGGTTACAATGTGGGTATTTCAGGTAGCTTCTCTTTAAATCTCTTAGATCTTGGCCTTTCCCTTCTAAATATCCATAACTTTCTTATTTAGTATTATGTAGTTTTAATAAGAGCATATCTGCTGTTGTTTAAACAACGGTTAAGATTCAGCCTAAAAAAGTTATTTTAGTTTTAACTTGGGAAAAGTCCACATAACTCTCTCAAACTACCACCTAATTGACAATGTCCCCCCCCAAACTTTCAATTGTGACAATGTCCCCCTCAAACTACCAAACAAATGACAATGTCCCCCCTAATGGCAACAAAAAGACAAAGATAACCCTACAGATTTTTCAATAAAACCAAATACCCCTTTTTAATTTTATTTTTAAAAAGTAATTTTTTAAATATGAAATCTTTATAATTTTTTTAAAATTTTGAATTTGGCTAATTGGGTTGGAGTGTTTTTATTTTTTATTTATTTTTTTTATATAAAAAAAATTGCTAGTTATTTTTTTTTTTTAGTTTTAGTTTTTTCTAACCCTTATGAATTCGAAAATAATAATATAAATTTTTTTTTTTAAAAAATAATTATAATTTTTTTAAACGAAAATGTTTAAATTTTTTTTTTTTATTCTTGAATTTGTCCAATTGGTTTGTAGTGTTTTTTTTTAAATAATAATAATAATAATAATTTGTTTTGGTTTTTGTTTTTTATTTTTATTTTAGCTTAGTCTTTTCTAGCCCTTATGAATTGTATGTTTTTTAAAAAAAATTTAGTTTTAGTTTTTTTAAAGAAATTATTATTTTTATTTTATGAAGGGTATTTTCGTCCTTAGGGGGGACATTGTCATTTGTTTGGTAGTTTGAGGGGGACATTGTCACAATTGAAAGTTTAAGGGGGACATTGTCAATTGGGTAGTAGTTTGAGGAGGATATGTGAACTTTTCCCTTTTAACTTTTATCCGTCACCCTGGTTTTATTTTTTATTTTTTAATAAGCAAATCCGTCACCCTGGTTTAACCGTGGTTCAAAATGACTCCACCGCTTCTCCATTTTCTCTCACCTGTCTGTTTCTGTTGCTCCTCTTAACTCTAAATCTCTCGATGGAGCTTGCTTTGTCTTCTGGGCTGTTCGACTCCTCACCCCGCGACCTCTCCTTTCCTTCCATGGCCCGGGGTTTCACGCGCTACAAAGGTAAGCCATCTGTCTATTTTCACACGCGGCTCTCGAATAGAGCGAGTAGAGCAGGTATGTATCCCCTTCGGAGCGTGAGCAGAGATGAGGAAAAGGCTTGCACTTTGTCAGGGAGAACAACAGTAACTCATTGTTCACCATTAATCTGTAGCCTCTCCTGAACGAAACACCCCACCTTCAAACTTACCATTTTTTTTTTCTCTTCTCCCTCACGTTACCTTCTTTCTTCCTTCTCCGGTGTTCCTTTTCTCTCATCTTCTCGTGATCTAAAGATCATGCCAGCCGGAGGGTTCTCGGCCCTCCGGTCGGAGTCACCGATTTCGACCCAAGTAATTCTCTTTCTTTGACTTACACCCATATGCATGTGCTTATACCTGATATTAGATCTTTGCATATTTGAGTTTATGGAAACTGAAACTGGTTGGTCTTAATTTTTGGACTGTTTCTCTGAAATTGTAAGCTCTTTATCAGAAAAAAAAAAAAATTTAAGCATAAAATATTTGATTATTTGTCTACTTTTTATTTTTTATTTTTTATTTTATGTTGCCACACAACTGAAAAACAAATGGACCTATTAGGCTATTACCGTTGCTGTTGTGAAAATTTAAATCATACTTACAGATGAGATCATTTTCTCATTTAGGGTTTTAGATACATGAAATAATTTTTCAAAGCAGCTACACTTAGTGTCATTATGATGGTTAGCATGGTTTTGAACGTTGTTAAATTTGTGGTTTTGAATTCTCCTATTAGGAATGATCACTTTAAATTTGGATATATTGCATATTGTTATTGACTTCCCCTTCATTTTTGCAAAAAATAATGTGTAGGATTTTGTTTTTTATGGGAAGTGTTGGCTGCATTTTAAATTTAGTCCTTTCGTTTAGTGCAGTTGATTTGAATTGTTTGATGTTATAGTTTCTTTTCTTTAAGTCTAATTTATTCTGAAATTATCTATGTTGCAGTTTAAATTTTGTAATTTATTTTATGTTATTTCCTCATTCTAAATATCCCAAATTTATTACTTTCTTACTTACTAAAAGCACTCTTTTTGTTTTATCTGCAGTCTAGGTGAACATTACCGGGGAGTGGGCGGTTTTGGGAAAATGTTTTGGTAATCAGCCTTGCTTTCCTAACTTATCTATTTATTATTTGAAAGTTTTGATATGATTAGTTTAAAAATAAGAGGAACTAATTGAGAGATTCTAGTTCACAATAAAATGTTTAACAGTGCTTAGGGCATTATATACAGAATGAGTGTTCAATGAATAAAGAAAATACATTAAGCAAATTACGAGAAAATATGAGATTGTTGTATTGGTTCCTCCCAAGACGGAGTTTTACTTTGAGAAGGCAAGGGAAATTGGGAGATTGTGTGGTTTTGTTAGTTGATTGATGGTGTTATTGTGTATGAAATATTATGATAAGGAAAAAAAATAGAGGGTTTAAGGAGGAAATTCAGATGTATTATATTTTTGTAAAGAATCTGCCCTACTTGATTTTGATATGGTAAAAATGTTTTAATTGTGTTATTAGGAATTGGGTCTTCATCCAAATGTGATTCTTAATGCTTATTGTTTGCATTTTTTTTTTTATAGATGCTGAAGACTCCAAGAATTCTATTGAACCTATACTATAGTGAAGCTTAGGGGATTAGAAAGCCAATTGAAGCGGGGATTAGAAAGCCATTGAAGCTTTGGGGGATTAGAAAGCCAATTGAAGATGATGGAAAACCAGCTGAAAAACATGGAAAACGAACTGGGAAACAGAAAACGAACTGGGAAACAGAAATTTGGGCAATTGCATAGGACTAGGCATCGGAGTCTCACAACTACTGTGGAGAGCATTTGGATATACAAGCATTGACCAACTTAGCGGGTTTTGGACACCATATTTTTAGGTCCTTGTCTACTTTCATTTCAAATGTAGATTTGGGTGTATGTTTTTAGTTGTTATCTTCTCGGCATTTCAAATGCTTATCTCTATGTGTTTTTACTCTGTTGGATATTTGATGTGAGGCTTCAAAAAATATCCTTTTGCAATCTTCTTTTGGAAGTAGATTCCCTCCCTGTTATCTAAGCAATTGTCACAATCATAGAAGAACAGTCACTAATAATAGAAGAAATGCATACTATTCACAAGTAATATCGCAAAACAGTAATGGCTGCCATCCTTATCCTTAGTCTGAAACTCACCAACTGATTATGCCTAATTGACTTGGCAGTTAGAAACCTAGAATCTACAACTTTAACATATGCTCTTTTAGTCTTAAATAGATACTACAAAATAGCAAATTTTTACATAGAAGGGTTACAAATCTAATAATTATTTTGAAAAGTAGGAGGAGGTGAGAAGGACATGGGTAGATATTATAGTATTTTTATTTTTTTATGAGAAATGTTAAAATATCTACTTAAATTTTTTTTTTCATCTTTTTAAATATTATTATTACTATTAGATCTGTGGTTTCAGGACTGTGTACACATGATGATCACAAATTTAATGGTAATTTTAAAAAATAGAAGAATAAGAAAAGAAGATAGGTAAATAATATAGCATTTTTTTTTTAATTTTAATATTTTCTCTGTCAGTTAAGCTTTCCCATTTTCACGGTTTTGAAACAGTAAAATTTGAAGGACAGATTTTTTATTCTCTTTGCGTGTCTCAAAATCACAAGGACAAGTTTGACAGAAAAATTTGACCGGATTTTGATTCTCGTAATCTACTGTCAAACAAAAAAACACAAATTTTGATTCTTTTCGGAGATGAAAACCCAAAAGCCAATGTCAAAGCAAGTTTCACACCGGGTCGATAAGTATCATAACTCAAAGCGAATATAAAAATTTCTCTTTCTTACATGCACCCCACACGCATGACTGGCTTTGGTGGTCTTTGAAAATCTTTTTTAGAAAGTGTTATTTTTTTTTTAATTAAAAAAAAATTGATATAGCATAAAAGGGAAGAAAAAAGATTTTAGTTTTTTAAGAATATTTTGGGAGAATGAGCCAAGTTATTTATTAATGTTGTGACTTATTTAAATAAACAAGGATCATAAATTAACCTTCATAGCTAGCTTATAATTTGTATACAACAAAAACAAACTAATGATGAGAGGAAGAGGACCTACAAAAGTAGGAACTCATGGCCACGATCATTTCTTGGAAAGGCAAAAGAATCCAAACGAATCACATTTTTTGGACTTTCGGAATCAAAGCTCTCTCTCTCTCTTACTGACACACTTACGTAGGCACTCATGCAGAGACATCAACTCAAACAAGCCTCTCATAGAAGGATTCAGATTACATGCCATAGAAAAATCTACAACATGTGTGCTGTAATAAAAAAAAAGGTGTAGATTTACTTTAAAAAATTTAAAGTAAAATTTGAAGTAAAATTTGAAGTGAATCTACACCCTTAATTTTACTACAGCATATAATCTACAGCATGTAAGCTTGATCCCTCATTCTATTACAATTTACAAGCCTTTGATAAAGGAAGCAGGATCCTTAAAAAAAAAAAAATTGTAGATTTTTAAATTATATAAATTTAGGTTATTTTTTATATGGAATCATTTAAAAAATGTTTCATATTAAAAATGTAGTATGTTTTTCAAGTAATAAAAAAAAAAATTACTTTCAAAATATTTTTTCTTTATTTTTGAGAAGACGTTTCTTCTTTAGTAAAGACATTTTTTAATTCAAAATTTTTCTACGACATAAATTACAAGAATATAATGAAAATATATCAAATTTTTATTAGTAACATGTCATATTTTTAATAGATAGCATTTTTCAAGTCGTTCAATGTAAAAAAGGTTATGAATTTTATAAATTTGAGAATTTACATTTTTTAAAAAATTGTAAGAGATCTTTATCCTTGATAAGGACCTTGGGTATGTTTTGTAAAGGGTTGAGTTGAGATTTAGAGTTTAAATGGAAATAAGAAATTATTGATGTTATATAAAGTATAAAGAATGTAAATTTTTTCTATAAAAAAGTGAAAAAATTTTATTATTTTTAGTTAGTTTTTTATTTGAATAGTAATAAAAAGTGTTTGATGTGATATAAAAAATTAAAAAAAAAAATTGTTAAAAAGTGATTGAAAGAATATAAAAAATTGAAATGTTTTGAAGTAATTTTTTTTTTTTGGTGTAACAAAAATTAGTCCTGCCCTTTGCCAAGTACAACCCTTGTAACTGGGCAGTGGATGGGCAAACTTGCAAGATCGGTCTTGCAAAATATGGAATGATAAAAGATGAAAGATAAGGTTTGAGGTTAAGAGGACCACACCTCACAACACAAGGTTAATTTAGGTTAATAATTCTCTACCTTTTTTTTTCTAATTAGATAATTCTCTGCCTTATTCCATAACAGCACACCCTTTTAATAGGGAAACTTTTACAACTTACACAAGGACTTCCTCTCCTAACACTCAGTAGGATTAGGATCCTTTTTTTGAAAGCAAAACCTACCAAGACTAGGACTCACATACTCTTAACTTATACTAGGACTCATGTGGCAGAGGCGACCTAAGACTACTAATCTTGAGAAGGATTGTAACACAATCACTCTACCATTCAGTCACAGCTATTTCACGCCATTTTCCTTGAAACTCAAAAACTTTCATTTCCTTTGATGTCTATTTAACTTACAGATCAAGATGGTTGCAATTCGTTGAGGTCTACTTGTCTGGACAAGTGAACCCCATTTGAGCCCCTCTCAATTGATCGTTCAAATTGGCTGTAATTAAGTCAATTCAGATAGCCAATTGCAAGAGATTCTGGTCCTTAACTTACATATATAACATCATGCTTTCACTTTTTTATTTATATCTTTGTCTTGGATGCAGATATGCATGCAGCAGATGGATGACTTTTACGGCATTTCAAGCAACAAGATCAGAATCTTCAGATCAGTCATACACATCGACTTTAACTCGGAGCTTTTCTCTTGTGCTGGATGAGTTTTAAAAGAATGTACGGTCTCGAGGGTGTTGTATAAGGTACTGAAATGGAGGCCTTCAAGGACATCAAAGCAAGTGCAGCCAAAAAGAAGGAAACACTGATTTAAATAGGCACTAATCTGCAAATATGTAACAATGCTTTATATTACCCATTCGGTTTTTTTCTTCTCCCCAGCCTACAGACAAAGATGTGAAGTCACTCGGCTTCAAGGGCTGCAATTTCGTATCTAACTTCTTCTAAGTGTTCATTTATGGCGGTCACCGCATCCTGCACACCTCTAATGGCCTCCTTGAGAGCGTTATCATACTCGGCTTCTGCTTCTGCCTCTTCGGTTCCAGCAGCTTCAGTTATTTCATGGACGTGGGCACACTCATGTTCCAATGGCTTCTTGAATCTGCAGTTTTCATGGCTCACTAGACGTTCCGAGGGACGACCAGCCTTTTTCAACACCTGGATTGTAGCTGTCTAGAAAAAGAATTTGTAGTTTTCAGCAAACACAGAAGCAAGCACCAGTAAATTTGAGTTGCAAGGAAAAAAACAAGGGATCAGCAACTTCAATAGGTTAAGGCTGCACTTGGAATGAAAGATACATACATACATAAAATGCTACTAATATGTATACTAAGTATCTATGCCAGCAGTGGAATATAGAGAAATGTTGTAAAACAATCATACTTGAATGCAACAATTTGATTAATATGCCTTGTGGAGATCATCATTTCAATAATATTTTCATGCTATAGGAGGTAAAAGCAGTACTTTTTTTTTTCTTTATTTATTTAAAAGGAAACACAAACTACTTTTAAACTTGGTTGAGAATTGAGATAGAGGCCCCGCAGACTGAGGAATTCCTAGAGTTCCTTGTAATCAGCTGGCTTTAGAATTAGTTGGTATGGGTTGGGGGCAATAGCAACAGATGGGCTTGGAATAACTCTGGCTTGTTCTGATAAATCATTTTATCATGACTTAAAATGATGTGATTATCCTAACTTTCCTTTTTCTTATCATAATTTAAATAGTCTTATCATTAGCCATCAAAGACCCCCTTCTTTATGTTAAAGTTTTCTATTTGCTCAGAAGCCTAGGATAAGACTACGACTGAGCAAAAACTAAATAATAAGCCATATCGGCAAACTAAGTTTGTGTAGATCATTCACTGTAGTGCTGATAGTACAAGAAGGCCAAGTCAAGGACTACACCCTAGAAAACCCTTGAATCCACAGGGAAAGAGCTATGAAATCCACCAGAAAATGAGATAAGCACTAAATAATATTAGTGATTTACTTATAAAAAAAAAAAATTAGTGATGAATATTAAATTGACTTTCCAAAATTTAACAATGGGCATTCCTATCACTCCTTAACCAAGGAGCCAAATTAAAAAACTGCTGAATAGTTAAGCTACTTGTAACACTTCCTTGAAACCCATATAAGCCTTGCCTCTATTAGTGGTTACATATGGGCCCTCTGCAATAAAATTCAAACTGCCAAAATTGAGAATTGCTGTAAAACTACCCCCTACCTCTTTTAAAAAAAGAAAAAAGAAAAAAGAAAAAAAGACAGAGAAATGCAGTAAAACAATGGCAAAACCTCTCATCCTTAGCTGCATCACATATTATTCATGTATAGAGACAGTTTGACATCTTTGCCTCTAAATTGCAAACTATTAGAATCTAAAATCACTAAGATCTAAGAAATTCATAAACAACAAAGTAGATGGATCATTAAAAGCTGTCAACCAATCAAACAAGGATCGGAAAACAGCATCTTCAGCTTCATGACTGAAGATTTAGCATCTTCAATTGTTGTTGCGTTTTGGTCATGCAAAATATAGATTATTAAAACACTTATCCAGAGAATTTTACAATATGCATTAAGGTTTTAAGGTTTTACAAAGCGCTTTTAAAAAGGACAAGCAGATGGATTTTAAGCAGATCCTAAGCTTTAATTTGGTCAAGTAAAAATCTTTGAGGGGCTAATTTTGTCAAACTACATTTATACAAGATCAATCCCCAGATGGATACTCAGTTACCATTAAGTGTGTTCATCTGTCACTATCAAACCGTGCTTACTATCAAAGGGCAGAAGAGACCTTCACTCACATTGCTCATTGAGGTTCCTGGACATTTACTAGTGACAGTAAAAATTAACTCCTGTCCAAGTATGGTCCTCCCAGACATAAATTGATAGTATGAGTAACCACCATGCAGGTGGTGCATGGTCTGCATCAGTGTACAATGATCGATCATGAACCATTCACTGCTGGATTGCTCTCAAAGTTGGCCCATACTTCTTGGCTTGTTTATCCTGCAGCTTCTCCAGACTTGTGTGTATTGACCATTGCTTTCTTTTTCTTTTTTTTCTTTTTTATGGGTTTGCAGAGGTTTTTTATCAATTCATTGTCAAATAGCCATTCCATTTTCGAATTGTGAAGAGGGTAAAACAAATTTATAATTGTAAGTAGGGGTCAAAAGTTTTCATGATCGACTAGCCTGGGGACTACTTTCTACCCCACCCTCTGTTTCCTATTTCTTCATAAAAAACACCACATTAACAGACAGAGTAAACAAAAAGGTCATCAGCACATTGAAGATCTTAGTATATTGTAGTCCAAAGGAAATGAGCCACTCCTTGCAAAATTTGATCACTGAAATTGCATTCTAAAAACTAGCAGAGCCTTCTTCATAAATAACCCTTTTTTTAAGGAAGGATACACACAAAAGACGCTTGAGGTATCATCTCATTTTCACAAATCTTCAACCTTTCTCCATATGGTATCTTCTTTGCCTTAAAAATCACATAGTGACCCTTCGCGAAAACATTATGTTCTTTTTCCTAATATAAACTAGTATCCTTCCACAAATAGTGCTAAAACAAGATCACTTTGTATCTGACAATAAGTGACATTATACTCGTAAAGAACTATTTCTGCATCAGTGTTCAATTCAAAAATCTGTCTTCACTTCGTATATTAAAATTATATCTTTCTTGAGAAACTTGATCTAAGAATTTCCATAATTCCACCTGCGCTCCAAAGCTAAAAAAATTTACTCATTCAATCTTGCAACCCATCTTTGCAGACTTCCATCCTTAAATCACTGTAATAATTTCTATGATAGAGCTAGTCCTCATTGTGTCTCAAAGAATAAAATTTGTAGAGGTTAAACCACAATAGAAAAATCCTATCTTTCCTTTAAACGATGAGTTCATTCCCGACACCAAGCAGAAGCATACGTTACACATTCAACAAAAAGTAAACAAGAATATTACAAAATGCAGAATTGACAACCCAAAATGTAATCCATAGAAGTGTTCAACTAAAAACAAACTCAAAAAGTAAATTTAGGCAGAACTTCCAACCACCATTTTGGTCAAAGTCTATAAATTGAATAACAAAAGAAATGGAGAGAGCATGTTTAGCTTCGCTTATCAATTTATGTTATGACAGCGAAAGCTCCAATACCAGTTTGTAGTAACAACTTAAGATTTTCAGATCACAAACAAGTAGAAAACAAACCAATCACTCAAGCCAAACCATGTAAATCTCATTGATTGGTTAATTTTTTTTGGCAAAAATAACTGAAGGACTATTGCTAATAAGTATAAAAGGCATACCAGATGCAATTTCTGCTTTTCCTGAGCTTGAACAGCTCTGAGCAACTGTGCTAAATCAACTCGGCTATAATCAGGACTCAGAAACAGCGACTCCATTTCAATAACCTAAAACAGCACTAACTTACACAAATCAAACCCTAAAACATTTCAAAAACACAAATTAGACTATTTTTTAAGGGCATGAAAGTATTACTTGTTTAGAGCATTCATTGAACTCTACTGTAATCTCACTGCAGAGTTGTTGGTAAGCTAATTCCCCTCCTGAAACCATGTACTCACCAAACCCACTGCCAAAAATCAAACACTAAAATTGAAGAACGAATAAAACCAAAGAAAAGCACCAAAATCTCCTATTTCCCAAATCTCAGAGAGACGATGAAAACACGAACCTTTTGAGCTTGGCGTAGGTCTCGGCTCTGCGCTGCTGAACCGCGAGAAATCTCCGGAGCAAATCGACGACTTTGGGGGAATCGGCGCAGACCGGTTCTTCGACCTCCATTGGCTCTTTGATGGAAACCTTCTTATCAAAATCTTCCATAACGATTTTTTCGGTTACTCGAACAAAATACTGGGCTTAAGAAAGAAGCCAAATCTAGTGTTTTTGGTTAAGGATTCGGTTTGCTTCCTGTTAGATCTCCTGTTATGATTACAATGATCTGACACGTCATTTCTTTCCAAATAAACGGTCACGATTAAACTTTACATGTTTTACACAAACGGCGTCTCAAACCCTGTTTATTGGAACTATTAATAAACGGTTAATTTCAGGACAATTCTCTTATATTATCGGTGACCCGTATAACTTGTATAAATTAATTTTTTATTTTTATTTTTTGTTATTGGGTCAACCCTTTTAGCCTACGGTTGACCTATATAATCCGTATAAATTATAATAATATTTCTTTTACCATTAAAAAATTAAACCCTAAAGTTTAAGACAAAGAAAATACTCTTAAGTCTTATTCTTACATTGTAAAGATATAATTTTAGTAATATAATTCATTTTCAGGTTCAATAATTGAGAATTATTTTGCCAATATCTTTCTATAAAATGACATTTTTCATTCTTAATAATTGAAAATTTATTAATTAATCAGGTTTATGTGGGTTGAGTTGGGTCTGGGAACCCGCTTATTCTAAATGGGTCGTGTTAAAATTAATGAATTTGGGCCGTTTAGTTAAATGAATTGGATTTAAATTGACCCATATAATTATACATATACTCATATCTCGATACGACGAAACCTAATATATAAACATAAATTATCACCCCTAAGCTCAAGACAGGACACATGGTGGAATCAAGTAACTAAGTAATCACTAATGATAGAACAGGTAGGAATCATATACAATACTTTTGGATCATGATAGGAGCATAGTGCTGACTCTCTTCCTGGAGCAAGAGTATTTACTAGTTTATTTTATGTTGGAGTAAGGGTTTATTTTGGGACGACGATTTTAAAAATAGCGATTTTAAAAAGTGTGATTTAAAAATGTGATTTTTGAAAACGCAGTTAGGCATTTAGTAAAATCACAATTTGACATTTAAAATTGCGGTTTAGCTTTTAAAATTCTGCGTTTTCAAAAAAGCACCTACTTACTTGCAATTTAAAAATACAAAAAATCTGCGTTTTCAAATAGTAATTTTTTAAAAACGCAATTTTTAAATAATTTAATTTTTATGATTTAATTTAAAATTATATTTATTATCTACGAAATCACAATCCCAAACATACGGATGTTATAATACAGAGCAAACTTGCTTGGACATTATAAATATGTTGCGATACTAGAGTAAATTTTGACCACATATTTTTACTTGGCTTCTCCACATGAAAAACTTTAGTTTCGTCCTCCAAAATTATTTTTTATGCAGCTCGCCCCATAAAATTGAATTAATTCCGTCGCTCACAATAGAGTAATAGTTTTATTGAAATTATTTAATGTTTAGAACATCAGTTAAGATTTCAAATCTTCTGCCGTTCTGCGTACTTGTTCTGTACTCTAAGACGTACATGTCACCCGTTGGTCCTTGTCCTCAAGTCTAACTCATCGGCTCAAACGCCACCAAGCCTTCTTCCTCAATGGTCGGGCAGTGGCTTTCGCCGGTGGAGCAAACCAGCAGCGGCCGGCCGGTGCTCCTCCCGACCGAGATCGAGTGCTCGCTTGTCTCCGCCGCCGACCTCGAATGCGAAGACCTCCCCTCCTTCCCCTCCCTCAAGTCCGGCCTCCTCATCCTCACCACCCACCGCCTCATCTGGCTTCCCCCCGACTCCTCCTCCACCTCCACCGCCACCGCCACCACCACCACCACCACCACATCCTCCTCCGCCGTGGCCGTCCCACTCTCCTCCGTCTCCCACATCTTCTCCACCAAGAAGTCCCTGAAATCCATCTTCCACTCCCCCCGGATCCGCTTCCAGGCCTCCCTCTGCCAGGAACCCAGTCCGAACCCTAACCTGGGTCCGAGATCGGCGGTGGTGACTATCGTGGTGAGGGGGAAGGGGGACTGCGATGCGTTTCTGGGGAAGTTCTGGGAGAGCTGGAGGGGGAGGGCGTGGGAGAGCGAGGTGGCCGGTCCGGGTCGGGGAGAGGATCCGGGGCCCGGGGCTGGGTCGGGTTCTGGGTTTTATACGAGGGAAGGAGCGGTGAGGATGGTGGGGGTGGCGGGGATATTGAGGAAGGAGCAGGCTATGTGGGAGAGTACGGACAAGAGCTTGCAGGAGGCCTTCCAGGATTTGAATGCTCTCATGGTAATGTGTGTATGTTTTTCTTTGTTAATGTTTATGGTTTATGTGCTGTCCTGATGATTTTTGTGATATTAGTATGCTACTAATCCTATTTACTATTTTCAAATTAAATAGTGAGGCTCAGATTTTAAAATATATATATATTTTTAAAATCATTGGATATTATGGGTGATCAATGCTGGGATGGTAAAATCTGAACCATTTAATTTGAAAATGATTGTTAAGATTTAACGAACTTTACAAGATAGAATTACAAAATCTAGAGGATTGTTATCCATAATTCGTAGTAATTTACGAACATTTTAGGATGTGGGATGTGCTCCTGAGTATTTATTGATTTATATTTATGATTTATAGTTTATGTGCATGTCCTTCTGATTTTTGTGATATGAGTCTGCTTGGTTCATTAGAAAATTTGAAGTAATGCGCAAAAACTTCTGGATGTGAGAATGTGGGAAACAGAAAGTGATAAACTGAACTTAGTTCTAACCATTTGGCTCATTTCTGGTGGAATTTCTTCTTCTTCTTCTTCTTCTTCTTCTTTTTTAGATTGGTTGGACACCAAATAACTAAAGCATGCTTTTCTTTCTTTTAATTGCTGAGAAAATGCAGGGAAAGCAAAATAGTTCAAATTTTGAGTTTTAGAATAATTGAGCACTTAATAGTAATTGCAATGTTATTGTTTAATTTCTTTGATTTTGCTGCTATAAGTATTAGAACCATCTTGGATTTACAGAGTAAGGCTAAAGAGATGGTGATGCTAGCAGAGAAAATGAGGCAAAAACTTTTGTCTGGCTCAAATTCTCAAACTGGTTCAACAAATGATGATGAACTGGGTTCCAAAGAGGAGATGCAAGATTGGTTGTTGAGTGTTGGTATTATATCCCCTGTTACAAAGGAATCCGCTGGTGCACTGTATCATCAACAGCTGTGTCGTCAGGTTCTATTCTCTCCTCAGTATGCGTTATTGGTGCTAGTCTAATTAGTTTCTTTATATCAGAAGAGCATGCAATTGTATGAGAATGGTATTAAATGTGTGATATAAACGGGTGGAATTGAATATGCATGGTAGAATTACAATTTCCTTTTTGCATTTCTAATAGTCAACTTGAACACTTGCGTATCATTTTCTGTGAGTTGACTGGTAAATATGTATGATCGACGGAAGGTTGATGCTGCAGACTCTATGATGTTTTTAGTGGGTTTTAACAAAATAAAAGGGGAAAAATGTAAGGATACCACTCAATTTGACTTTTTTTTTTGTTTTTTTTAGTCACGCTCTCTTAGTTTTCGATTTTTTTATTCAACCTCCCCTCCCCCCAAATGAATTCTACCTTTTTTTTTTGGTCATTTTATTAATAATGCCCACCCCCTGCAGACTCTATGATGTTTTTGGCATTTTATTAATAATGCCCCCCACCCCCCCAACACACACACACACCAGTAAATTCCTAGCTTCATCCCTGCATGTATTGTTTCATCATTGAGTTGGTAATTTCTTGTGTTGATATAGGTTGCCTTCTGATTGATTTCTCTTTCTTAGAAAGATAATTTTAACTTTGATTTTTTAACACTTAGTTGGCAGACTTTGTCAGAATTCCACTTGATAGAGCTGGAGGAATGATCAATCTTATTGATGTCTATTGTCTCTTTAACCGTGCTCGAGGGACAGGTTTGTTTGTCTGTACACTTATATTTCTTGTTTTGCACAGGAGAGAAATCTATTCTTAGTAAGTTTCTGATATATTATTTGTCAACTTTTGTAGAATGTGAAACCTGTTTTTTGTATCTCCCTTTTACGCAGAATTGATCTCACCGGAGGATTTGTTGCAAGCATGTTCTCTCTGGGAGAAGTTTGATGTGTATGTCTTAATCATTAGAAAAAAAAAAAAGAAAAAGTTTTATGTGTATGCCTAATTCTTCAATTTATTTATGATGCAGTCTGCCCCATAGTAGAGATAAGAGGGAAAAATCTTAAAGAATAGCTTATATCAACATTATAGTCCATGGAGTTCTGTTTTATTTGTTTCAAGCTCATCCTTAACGTTTGGAGTAACTTATCTTATTGTTCTATCGCAGTCCAGTAATGCTTCGGAAGTTTGATAGTGGAGTCATGGTCATCCAGAACAAGTCCCACAGTGATGAGGAGGTGAACTCTATCTCTCTCTCTCTCTTTCTTGTTTTTTGCCTATGGGAGGCTACAAGTGCCTTCAAGGTAGCCCTCTCATATCCCGAAAAACCCCATTCTGATGAAGGTAGGATTTGATCTTAAGATTCTGTATAGTATTAAGAGACTATACTAGCTGAGCTATCCAATAGCTTCAAGATCTTTTGTCTTTACAAGTTGTTTCATGATGATGAAATCATATTTTGTCTATGATTGAAACAAACTCCCTTTTTCCTTTTTGGAAATGGTGTTATTAGTTATATTCTTGATTACCTTCAAATTAAATAGTGAAATGGTGCAACAGTTGCTTGTCCTATGAGTTGCATATAAATTAGCTCGAATATGCTGGTTAACTTGTTTGAAAACTATGGAAATATAAAGTTCTGTAGTGGTACATCCGTACATATCATAAGTCTGCACCTTTAAAGATTCTGGTGAGTAAAATCTACAGTAGGTAGAATACATTATGATGTTAGATGTGGAGCTTTGAGCATTAGCTACTTAGATCTTTCTAGGACTAGTAGAGAAAACTGAATGCAGTTCTTCCCTTTTCTGTTTGGAGGCTTTTCTATGAATCATTCGTTCAATGAAATTATTAAGTTCACATCTTAGAAATTTTTTCCCCTAGGATCTTAATTTTTGGGGAATATTAAAACCATCTCTTCATGGATTTAATGAAAGTTGCAAATAGGGTATCACTACGTATTGTCTTCTTATGTGTATCATTTATGCCTGTTGGTATTGCTGACGTAAAATCACCATGTTTTGCTACATGAGATGATATTTTTCTGTATTATTTGACAGTCCAGACACTTTCCATAAAAAAGAGAAAAGAAAATAGAAAAAAAAAAAACGAAGTCTGATAATCTGTATTGTATAAGTTCTTTTGTCATCTTTGAAAGTGGAAATGTTGGTTAAAGATGAAACAGTTTTCTTTGAAGCGAGATGGAAAAGGGCTAATAGCTAAAGATGATAATGAGATGTTTTCCCTCCTATGTAGAAATGAAAACAGAGGATGGAAATTTATAAGGAGGGGTGGGAAACTTTTTCAAAATTTGTTAGATATGAGGTGGGTGATGGGTCAAAGGTAAGTTTTTGGCATAATGTGTGGTGTGAGGATGAACGATTGAAGATATCTTATTCCGACTTGTTTAGGTGGGTGGTGGATCATATGCAGTTTCAAGATGGGAATATTCAATGGAATATAATTTTTACTAGACCCGTACAGGGTTGAGAGGTAGATGTGGTATTTTATTTCTTTGAAATGTTGTATTCTCTCATAGTAAGGCAAGAACATGTGGATATAATATGTTGGAGCCCTTCCAAAAGGCGCAAGTTTGAAGTGAAATCATATTATCATGTGTTAACCATCCCTATTGGCTCCCCTTGGACGGCGGCATTAGGGAAAATATTGATTTTGGATGACTAGAGGAAGATGGATGTTAAGGTGGTGGATTGATGATGTATGTGCAAGAAGAGTGGAAAATCCATTGATCACTTTCTTCTTCATTGTGAAGTAGCAAGAGATTTATGGAGCTCACTTTTCAATCTGTTTGGTGTTGATTGGGTTATGCCTAAAAGGGTAAGAGAATTGTTGGTGAGTTGGGGAGGTTAGCTGGGGCATGATAACATTTTGGAAGTTTGGAGGTTGGCTCGTTTGTGTTTAATGTGGTGTATTTGGAGAGAGCGGAATGCACAAAACTTTTAAGATATAGAGACGTTGGTGTAGAGCTGAAAAAGATTCTGTTCAAGCTTTATACACATGGATAGCAACACATCATAGCTTGCTTTTTTATAGTTTTTCTAATTTTTTGAACTTATGTTCATCTTTTTCTCCTGATTAGAGGGTTCTTTTGTATACTTTATGTGTACTAAGATTGCACCCCTCTGCACTTTTTTAACAAGATTGAATTAACTATCAAAGAAAAAATAATAAATGAATGCTTAGTAATCTCTCTCTCTCATGCTGCCCCTCAAATCAGAATTTATGATCAAGTGGTCTCTGTATATGCCATAGTACATCTGCATTATTTCAAAAACTTTTTCCCTCTTGAGGCTTGAACATATCTATATAAAAAGGCAGCTGCTTATATTTTAAATTTTGGGATAAACTATGGAGGACAGTCTCCCATCAGTCTTAATGGGGGCTCGCCCTTTTCATCTATATTTTTTGGAATTTTATAACAATTTGGAATATCTAATAGGTTTATGGTTTTTGTACAAGCGATAACAAAGTGAAATATTTGAATTAATATATATTTTATTTATTTATTTTCTATAAGAAAAATAGATGCTTTATTTATTTATTTTTTTCCATACATACCATGCTACCCACCATTAAAAATTTAAGTAAAAAAATTAATAAAATATTTGGGCTACCATTTCTGTTTGTACCTTTATTTGTACGGTTTCAGTCTATGAGTAATTTTACAAATTTATGTGGAAATGGGTGAGGCTCCATCAATGTCGAAGTGGTGCTGCCCCATCATTGTTTATCTTTTAAATTTTTATATCTGAAGTAAAAGCATATGTTGGAGGAAACTTTATTTTTCTTTTTTCCCCTTCCTATTATGGGGCTCAAGGTATGTGTAAGAGCAAGCAAACCAAAATCTATTCTTTTCACTGCTTTGTATTTCACAACAGATTGGGAACAAATCTTTAGTTGTCACATGTATTGTCCTTCACTCTGTTCTGCATAATGTCAGGAACTATTTGAAGTTACATGAAAATAATCAACTATTGCTGTCAAATGTAGGTTTTTGCAAGAATCAGGACCCTTGTAACAAATCCCGATGCCCTCCGAACTGGGATAAGTGCAAGTGATGCTGCAATCACATTAGGAATTGCTCCAGCCATGGCAAAGGAACATCTTTTAACTGCTGAGAGCAAAGGTAGACTGCTGCATAACTTTTGATGGGAATATTACTGTTGTAGTTGTGCTTTAATTGATCATTGGTTATGTGGCAGGTTTGCTATGTAGAGATATAAGCCCTGATGGCTTTCGCTTTTATATTAACCTCTTTCCTGAAATTAAACGAGATGATGTTCACTTGTAAGTAAATATTCTATGTTTGATTTTGGTTATTTGATTTTTCTCCTTATCTATTTGATATTTTTGGTCAGTGCTTCTTTCTCTATAACCACAACAGCTTGTTTCTGAGTTTAATATGCCTGCGTCTTCTGGTGCTAATTTATTCAGGTGTTATGCTCTTTTACTGTATATTATTCACCTGCCTTTGTTACTTTTAAGATATAATATTACATATGTGTTCACCAAAAAGATAAACTAGCATAGTTGTGGAAGTGTACCATCAAGTATCAGTTTATGTGCATTCTTGAAAAGATAAACTCCAAGTTTTGTGTGTAAGTAAGAGAGTTTTAAAACTTAGGTGGAAATCATCTTAGATTCATTATAATTCATGTTAAACTTTAAAAATTGAGCAATTAATCCTCTAAACTTTGTAATTAATTGTAATATTTCAATGGATAACCTAAAAAAGCGGCTTGTCATAATGATTGATTGGCGTTGTATGTGTAGGAGTGGAGAGACTGTGGATTATCAATTACTCCATTGTGAGACTAGTGCTTTAAGGAATACTATTTTCATGATTTTCTTGATATTTTTTCTTTTTCTGGTGAGGTGTATCTCTTGTTTTACTTCCTTTGCACTTGGGGTTGCGTCTTGGCGCTTTTTAATTAAATTTTGTTTACTTATGAAAAACTATTTGATTAATTGTAATGTTTCCCCTCTGTTAATGTTTTCCCAATATATGTTGTTTTTAACCTTTACTTCCACGCACTTATGAAGTGATTATAAAAAAATAAAAGAAAAGAATAAAGAGATCATTTCTTTGTCTATTCATAATTTGTTGGCAAGAATAAGCAAGTGAAGGGGTTCTTCTTATTTCTTTTTTTTTTTCCTCTTCATTTTTTCTTTTTGTATTTTTCTTTTAATTATTTATTATTTTTAAGTGATCACTAAATAGATGTGTGAATTTTAATGTTCCTTATTATGTCAAAACTAAAATTTATAAGTGATTTTTGGGATCTTCAATTACAATTTGACTAGTCCTTAGTGTTACATATCATTCTCCTACCCATCTTCCACCCATCTCCTTCCATCTAATTTTCAAATCTACAATTAAAATGGTGGACTCACATGTGGCTCACACCAATCCAATAGTGGATTTGAAAAGTCAATGGAGGAAGTTGGGTGAGAAATGAGTAGGAGAATGATGTGTATCATTTTCCTATTACAAATGTAGCTATTGCTTTCTCTGTGTCGTTATAAATAGTATTAGAGCAATTTAGTAACTCACTAGTCGAGTGCCAATTGGATACATTGGAAAAAATATGGAATAATATTTGTAAGAAGAAAAAAAGAAAGGGGGTGGGTGGGTGGGGGTAGAGGATGTTATATTTTTGAATTTTTTCGTACTGTGGGTGTAAGTATGGAACAGTTTGCCTCTTAGGTGAACTCTTTTTTTATGCGGCTTGATTTTACGTACAAAATTGTATTCATTATGCATGACAGCATTAAATTTTAAGCTAATCTTTCATATATCCTGTTTTTCTATTCTATGAAGTTCTGGTGAACCTTATGTGTTCTAGCAAGTATTGCACCTTCTAGTATGCTATGTATGATAGCCTTACTTTGTGGTTGGTCTTTTATATACTTTATCTATCATTTCTGTCACGGCCTGCAGTGGGTAGTTGTAATTCTTTCCCCTTGGAATGAGTTAATAATGCTTTCTCCATAAGGCAATGGAAAATGCTGTCAAACTTCCATGCTGTTGCAGTGGGGGTGTACTAAAAAACTCAATAGACAAGGATTAGTATTAAAAAGAATTTTCTTAAGTGCTTGATTGGTTGGAAATTTTCTCAGCTTAAGTTTGGATAGATGGTGAGTATCTTGTGGGGTGTAAATTACCTCAGCAGCAATAATTATTTATTTGTAAGAAAAAGATCCTAGAATTGGAGGTTATGAGTTCTAACAATCTAGAATTGCTACATTGTGAGTTTACCTCTGATCTTTGGCACCTGATTCTAAATTTATTCAGAGTCTTGTGGGTTATGTTTACCAATATTCTAGAACTGCTACATTGTTGGAAGACTCAAGGGACGGTGACATTCCAACAAAGCCATTCGGAAAGTCATTCTTACACTATTAATGTGCAGCATTTGGAGAAAAAGAAACTAGTGCCTATTTGAGGACCGGGAGTCTAATGTGCTTTGTTTAAAATCCTCCTTGAGTTCTCTATTAAATTGGGCTGTAGCTTTTGTTCCAAATTTTGCCCCTTCTAAAGTTGTTGATCTTGTTCGCTTTTTAGACTTCAGACACTATTAGGACGATTGTTTTCTCTTGTATACTTTTCGTGCACGAGGGCTTTGCCTTTCTTTTTTAATAAATTATTATTATTATTCAGTAAAAAAACAATTGAGATTGATCATATTGGATGTACGCTAAATTTGGTGGTCTTACAAATTTTGTACCATAAACAAATCAATGGCTGAAATTTTAGTAGCGAGGAATTGCCACCCATCCATGGTAAGTGGGATGCCCTTATAACCGACAGCAAATGCTTGCTAAATAGTGACTCTGCTATAGTTGGAAAGATCATGGCTATCACACCTGCCCTGACATCATTATTCATGAAGCTGCTTTAGTGGGGTCCTCCTCTTGATAATTTAACTTAAATTATCATTTTCTGTTCATTGTTCAAAAATATTAAGTTTCTGTTTCAATAACATCTTCAATGAAGATGATGATAAGATCTTTTTCACTGTCATATATCAATGAAGTTGTTATGACTCGAATACTCTGATATTTCTTATTCTCTATTTTTGTTTAAAATGATGTCTCTTGTATTTGTACAGGGTGAAAGACTTTGGGATCTATAGCACATGGGTTAGGGTGGCCTCTGCTTCCTAGGTAAGAGATGCTTTTACCAATAATCCCATTCTTATTTTTCATGCAATAATGATCAAAAGAAACGATTTAATTATTTAATTTCAAAATTCTAGGTTGGAGTGATTGCACAGAATCAAGGTTCTAGAACCATGGACTGGGCAGATTTAACAGACATGCCTGACTCCAAAAAAAGGAGAGGATTTCATGGCCAAATGCACTTTTTAGTGCTGTTGTTTCTTTTATGTGTCATGTTTGCATGCTGCAAACTTGTTCAATTTTTGCGAGCCAACAGAAAATGGAAGAAAGCTGAGACAGGCTGATGAGGCAAATGTCCTGTTTGTAATAGTAAAAGGTTGACCCATTGTTGATGGAGAGACGATTGGCAACAAAAGTGTTAATATATTCAGGTCGGGGTCTCGTGGTTAAGGTATCATATCAAGAAGCACTTCGGAGATTTCCTAATGTATTAAAAACTAATGTATCAAGAAGCCTTATTTTCTGAGTAACAGCTATACGAAATGGTTTTGATGTATTAAAAACTATACATATACAAACTCAACCCTAATGTTGATTAAGATGTTTATTCCTCTCCCTTTATTCTTGTGTTTTTCTAGCCTGGTTGATCGAGGGCCTCCCTTTATTCTTGTGTTTTCCTAGCCTGGTTGATTGAGGGCCTATTCGGATTTGCGGTTTTAAAACGTGCGATTGCAAAACGTGTTTTACGTTTAAGTATTTGGTAAAATCGTGCATTTTTTTAAAATATATTGTTTAAAAATGCATATTTTTTTTTTTTAAGAAAACGCGCTCCAAAACAATATATTTTTTGCGATTTTATTTATAATTACACTTTTGACTCAGGGCCAAACGAACTTTGAGTACCGCTTAGTCATAAAACCGAATGGCCTGAAATATAGTAGGAAAATTTTTGTTGTCTCACTGTTTCTGACATTCTAATGTCAGTTAGGTTTTTTTTTTTTTTTAAAAAATTATTCTGTTAATTTTTATCTTTAAATAGACAATTGGATGGATTTCAAAATAAGAATCCCTATTATTAGGATGGGCTGTGAATTTTACTTTAATAGGCCAGTAAGTATAGATTTGGTATGTCTTTTTAAAGGGATAAATGTCTATTTTGTTGATAAGTTTTTTTTTTTTTTTTTTTTTATGACAAAGTGTATTTGATGTTTTTAACTGACGTGAGTTTTATATTACATCTTGACTGAAGATATTCTCTTTCAAAATAGAATAGAGTTTTTCTCAAAAATAGATTGGAGAAAACTCGTCCTATACAATCTATTAAATTAATATTGTCTTTATAGATTCTCACATATTTTAAAATGCATGTGAGAATTATATATGCTTTAAGAACACGTTACATTACATGCTCGCTAATTATCGTAAAAATATATGTGAGAATTATATGCATTAAAAATACATGTTAATTTAATAGATTAGATTGGATGTATTTTCTTTTTAACTCAATTTGGAGAAAAAGTATGTTCTAATACCTTGGATGTGGAATAGAGCGTTTTCTATCATTTGTAAAATAAAATAATAAACCTAATATAATTTTTGTTGATCTTGCAGTTAATATTATTTTATTGGATTTATATATACTCCTCATATTCTTGTTGTTACCACTAAACGAAGCAGGAAGCTATAGCACGATTACCAATTTACCAACCAGTAGGGTAGATGCATTTACTTACCTTTTTTTTTTTTAATTCAATTGGATAAAAAAGGGCTACAAGGGAGATGCAATTACTTACTTTAATTTGTAATCTACTATGATTGCCTCATTTCATAATGCTTTTCAAATTCAACTTCAACACCAAGGTCTAGAATTGTTCCAATGTGTCGTGACAATTTTATAAAATGGACCTAATATTTTTAAGAAAAAAAAAAAATACAAATTATCACTCTGAGCTTTAAAGTGTTTCAAATTTTGGCAATAATAATTTTGAGTTCTAATTATTTTTTAATCCGGTCCTTCAATCATATTTTCTAACATAAGTAATGTAAAAATGTTAAGTATATTCCATATAAGATTAAAAAAAAAGAAAAAAAAAAGAACCTTTCCGAATTAAGGAGGTGATTGAACCACCATCTTAGGAGCTATTCGTGGTGGTTGGATCACCCCACCCTTTCAGGTGGTTTTAGGGGTTTTGAGAGTAAGCCAACCACCTAATAAAGTTTCTAAAAGGATAGTCGATCACCCCTAAGGATTTGAGGGATAGTAAAAGGTGGGATGGGTGAAGTATCACTAGGAAATTTTCGAAGCATAATTTGACCATTTTTTAGCCCAAAATTCCCCTATGTTTTAAGTTGCTTAAAAAAGTTATGAGTCGTAGATTTTGACAATAACAGCCTTAAGCTTTAATAATTTTTCATTAGGTACTTCCATAATATTTTTTGTCAGTTTCCAAATAAGAGCTATATAAAATATCAATAATACCCTCAAAAAGATTATAAGACTAAAAAAAAAAAAAATACAAAAGGAAAAAAAAATTAAAGGGTTTCAGGGGTAGGCTGACCAACCCTCAAAGAGTCTCTAACCCTTATGGAAGATCTGACTACAGCTTCACCTTGAAGTTTGGTAGGGGTGGCAAGGGATGGCCATCTCACCACCAAAAAGTTCGGGTAGTCTGTCCACATCCTAAGCTTAAAGTTTTTATTTTTTTTACATTTTTTTAAATAATATTTTTGGAGGTATGATTGATATTTTATATGACTTCTTTTAAGAAATTAATGGGAAATATGACAGAAAAATCTAACTAAAAAATAATTAACACTCAAAATTATAATAATAATTATTACTAAAATTTGAAAGTAGAGAGCTTTTTCAAACGACTAAAAACTCTAGGATGGTAACCTATATTTTCCCTATTTTCAATTGCATTCCTCTAATATGGTTGTGTGCCATGCAACAAACCATAACCCATTTCACCTTTTAACGTAAAATTCCTAACCAAGTCCCAACAGCCCAGCCGGGCCAGCCGACCCGATTCGGACTGCCGCCCTTGTCCCCGAAACAAACACCACCTGGAAAAAAGGACAAAAAAAAAAAAAAAAACCAAGAAAAAGAAAAGAAAGATCTAAACCCTTATTCCTGTGACAGCCTTAAACCCTGCCTCTTCCAATTTTTTCTTCTGAAGCTCGAAAGCTCTACGTCAACTAAATCATTCTCTCAAATCAAAATCACTCTGCAAACCAAAGATGCTACCTTTCTACAATTCCTTTCCTCACCTTTCCAACCAAACCCAGCAACCCAATGCTTCCACTGCTCCACCGCCTCAACAGGTAACTCTCTCTCTCTCAATCTCTCTACTTACACTCACAGATACAGACTATCAGAGTATCTATATACAAACACTATTATCTAATTTTAATTTCGTGTTTAATTTGTTCACCCCATCAGGTTATGCCATCTAATCCTTCCCTTGTAAATTCGTGTAATTTAGTGCAAAATCCTATGCAATTTCAACCCCATTTTGGCATGAGCAAAGCTCAAACTCAATTGCTCTTCAGTAATTCCAATACCCACTTGAACCCCAATGTGCGGCCTTCGATAACTCAACCTGGTTTTGTGAATGGACCTTCCCATCTTCTTCCCTTGCAGAATAATCATCTGGGTATGACCCGTTTGGGTTCTCAACCGGGTCAGTCCCATTTGGGGCTTGGTCCACAGAACAGTGTATGCAATATGAACACAGTTGCAGGGTTTCTAGGCAATGGACAATTCTGCAATTTGGCGCAGAATGCTAACCAAGTCAATGTGTCTCAGCCTCCATTTGTGCATAATTTTCCAAATTTACCTCAACAACTCAATCAGAATATGGTTTTGCCGAATGGGCAGTACGGTTTTCCAAATATGTTTCAAAATATGAACCAACTTGTGCCCTTGCAAATGCCAACTTCTTCTCAAGTTGGTCCTTACGGTATCCCTCCCTATCTATTGGGTGGTCTGAATCAACCACCTCAGGCCACAGTTCCTCAAAATCCCACCTTCTTGCCGAATCTGCCGTTTGGACTTGTTCACTGCAATCAGGTTGGACAGCAAGGTAACCAGAATCAGCAAAACTTGGCTCCACCTACAACGGATGCGAATGCGTTAAAACCATCACCGGTTGTAGCTCCTCAATTGCAAGGGAACTCATCTGCGCCACCTCATCAGTCTAAGGACTTGCAAACTTCTGCTTTCACAAGGTCACAGGTAGTTTTATGCTGTACTCTCCACATGAATTGTTGGGCAGATTTTTTCTTTTGGAAAGAATATTATTTATGACATCTTTTTTGACAATAATTAATGTGTACACAATATTGAATGAGCTCTGGTACTTGTAACTAACACAAGTTTCACAAATTATTTTAGGGCAATCCTTTTAAGAATGGTGGGATCAATGCTGCAAGCTCCAACTGGAAAAATTCACCAAGCAAAAACTTCACAAGGAATCCAAAAAGAGGGGTACCACAAGGAGGGTATGTTTTTTCTTTTGGATTACTTTTTCTTCCATCATTTTACTCTAAAAAATTTGGACTGGTTGCTTACAGTTTAAAATCATATGTAGATCTCAGAAGTCTCAGTTTCATCATATGAAAAATGAAAAGAGAAAGTTTGGGTTTCCTAATGAACAGAAGGGGAAAGGTATGTGGTTTTACACCTTGCTGCTACATTATGTTTAAATTTCCTCAACACCCCCGCCCCTGCCCCCTCAAAGAAGAAGGTTCAAGTTTTATTTTTTTCTTAAGAGGTACAAGTTATAACTTAAATAACATGAGTTGACATGATTAAGAATCAGATTAGCAACTGTCCAAAGCATGTTAAGAGCTGTTTGTTATTCAGATGTGAGAGCAGTCCAAGAGTAGGAGTTGAAGCTAATAGATTTTTTTTTTCCTAGAGTGGATGTATGCTTCCATTTCTTCTGGGCTGGTGACGATACGATGTTATGGGCCTTATGGCTTGAATCGTAATTTGAGGTTAGGGCTTTATGTAGGGTGTCAAGATGGGAGGGATTTGTCTTTCCCGTGGAAAAGAATTTTTGAAACAATTTCTCCATCTATTGCGTAAAATTTTAAGTGGTAGAATTGGTAGCTTGTTGGAATAAGGTGTTCTTTAGGGACAGAGGTACTGTGGTTTGGAAGGCATTTCCTCTGTGCATCATGTGGTGTTTATGCTGAGAGAGGAGATCTGTGTACATTTTAGGATCTTAAAATTTCTGTGATGGGTTGATGCTATACATAGGACAGCTTTGTATATTGAGTTTATAGCTGTTTATGTAATAATAGGTGGTGGGTTATGGTTTTAGAGAAAACTGGATGCTGGAAAATTTCCTGGCAGTGATAAATAGAGTTTCGAAGATAGGTTTGGGTGAGTTAGTAGCACTCAAAAGGTTGAGAAAACCTAGGGTTTAAGGGTTTCAAATGGGGAGAGAAGAGGTATGGTATGGGGTTGGAATGGGAGAACATTTTTTTGGCAATCCCTTACTAGGGATAATCAAGGTGATTCAAATGTGCAGTGCAAGTATGCATATGCTAGATGTGGTAAATCTAAATAACAATATTCTCAAATTATATCAATGAACTAACATTGTTTCATACCAATTATTGCTGTTGAATCTGTTTAAACCCATCTGATCGAACTAGTTCAACATAGAAAATATGCTCTTAGCTCTTGAGTGCTTTCTCTTATATACTTTTTGTATACTTGGATTCTGCTCCTTGCGCTTTTTATTGAACTTGTTTTTACTTATACAAAAAATGATTATAGTTTAAAGGAGTTATTAGAAATATCATGGATGTTATTGGCTCTACTTTGGAGGCTCTTGCATCTTTCTGCCTTTGGTTACTGATCTGCAAAAGACTAAATTAGAATTCTGCATTTTTGGAATTAGATGCAGCAAAATGTATGAGGCATTTGCAATGCAACCCCTAGCTTCCCACTTCACAGGGACCAGTTGCCTATGCTCTCACCTTATGGCATTTGGCATCTATGCTTGTAAAATAAATCTTATTCTGAAATTCATTTTACTGACTTTCCAATTTTTTCTTTTAACTAGGGACTTGATGATTGAAAATGAAAATATTGGGCCCTGAAATTTTGTCTGACATGTATTCTTTGATGAGTCTAAATCACCAGCAGTGCTATATAGGGTTGTAAAGGAGCTTGTTGGATCAAACTCAATTTGCTAAAAAGTTGATATATTATTGTGGTTGTTCAATACCTTGTTCTCTATATGCTTTTGTCCTTTTTATTTTATTTATTTTTTGTTATCTTTTTTTATTTTTTTATTTTTTATTTTTAATTGCCCCATGAATTTTTACTACTTTGAGTTTCAAAGAAAGCCCATTAACTTGTTTATGCTGAATGAATTTGGTATTACATGATAACCTCTATATGCCCGTTTTTTATATTACCTTTGACAACCTTCTCTCTCTCTCTCTCTCTCTCTCTCTCTCTCTCACTCACTAATATGTATTGCTGACCAGGGTTTAGCAATGAAAGGACAGGAAAATTTGGCCCTGCTAATTCTACGAACCAAGCCAGGGAGTGGAAGAGGTAATTGTTGCTTGATCTCTGTATAATATATCATGGCTTACCAATTCAAGAGTAAACTCTTATTGACGCTAGAATTTTCAGATTTTCTATGTGGATGTTGTGGTCCTAAAAGGATTTTGAAATATAGGATGTTTGTGTTTTAGTTCTGACACTGCAGTCTGTAATTTGTTTATTTCATGAACTGACTTGTTTGTTCATCAAGTGTGTATTTTGCACACTGCCTTTTAGTAGTACCACTCTTATACGCTACTGCTTTTCGTTTCTTTTTTTTTTTTTGGGGGGGTGGGGGAATTGAATAGGATACGAATTAGCCATACTTATTCAATATCTAATTTATATTATTTCCCAATGCATGGGCATGTCTTCCATAAATGTTTTAAACAAGAAGACCTCTTTCTTTGAACTACACGGAACAAGAAATCCAACAGTGGCGTGAAGCACGTAGGAAGAACTACCCGTCAAATGACAACATAAATAAGGTTTAATTTATTGCAGTACCTTCTGCCATGTTTTGTCGTCTGATATAGATTTTCTGATGATTGAATTTACCACTTGCAGAAGCTAGCAGACTCTGAGCGCAGTGATAGAGAGGCCAAACTACGAAAAGTGGTATAATAACTTACCTTTTATCTTTCTTTTTTTTCTTTTTTGTTTGGTACCAATGTTCATTGCATGAAATTTGAGCAATCCTTGAACTCAATCTTACCACACTTTGGCCAACTAAAGCAGGGCTACATACATGTAAAGAAATGCAAATATTCAATGAAGGACATTGTATGGACAAAGCCTCTTGTCTTTCTAGTCACATGGTAAGTGGGGGAGGAAGGAAAGAAGAGATTGACGAGTGTGACGAGTGTGACAAAGGTGTTTACCTTGTTTGGTTGGATGGAAATGGAATGAGGGAAGGGGGGGTGTGGAAAGATTTTTTCCTTCCTATTCCACCAAGTGAGATGGAAAGAAAGAGTTGTGATAGAGAGTTTATTTTTAATTCTATTTTAATCTATATGGCCCCACCGTATACTTTCTCTGCTATTCTTTTCTTTTCTTTTTTCTTTTTTATATGTTAATTATTATTAAAAAGGTGAAAAAGTGGGTTAAAATCCAGCAGAAAGTATACTAGAGAAACAATCAAAAGAAAGAAAAGGAAAACTATGGCCTAAAGTTTAACATATTAAAAGAAAATCATAAGAAGAAGAAAATGAACAATTACTAGTTAGCCACCCTCTTGAAATGCAATATCAGGAGCAGATGTTGTAGCGCGATGTTAGTTAAAGTTGTTGGGATCATAGCTATGTTTGTTTGATACTTCATAATTATTGATGACCAATATTTCTATAACCAAACAACCTTCAGAAACGGAACTTGTTTTTATGTTTCACAAGATGATACTAACTGGTTTCCTTTGACATGTTCCAGTCATTCTGAAGTACTTTCTTACCATGTTGTTTAATTAGAGAGTGCAAGGACATCCCTTATTTTGCTGAAGTTACTAGTCAATTTAATTAGAGAGTGCAGGACATGAAGTGCCTACTGCTTTTTCATGAAGTGTATGGAGAATGTTTTTATCCCAGAAAGGGAAAAAAGGAGGAAAAGGGAGAGAGAGAAAGAAATGTCTAACACATCCCTACTTACCTTGACGTTTCATATTCTCATTTTATCATTGGTCTATATCTAAGTATAATTTCTGGATGATATATTTTCTCAAACTTTTCTTTAATTTTGTTTCATGATTAGTATTTAATGTCTAGTAATAATATAATAAAAATTTTGTTTTCAGCAACTCAAGGAGATTCTTGCAAAGCAGGCTGAATTGGGAGTTGAAGTTGCAGAGGTACCATCTTACTATCTTTCGGATTCAGAGAAGCAAGGACATGGAAGGGAAGAGAACAGAAGGCCATTGACTAGGAAGGAGAGATTCCAAAACAAGTTTAATAAAAGAGGAAGATATGACAAAAAGGACCGGTTTGCCAAGAAGCAGAGGTTAGCAGACACAGATTCATCGAACGTTACTTCTTTGAACGTGAGAAAGCCAACACTACTGCAGAAACTTCTGAGTTCAGATATAGGTAGAGACAAAAGCCGCTTGTTGCAGGTTTTTAGATTCATGGTGATGAACTCGTTCTTCAACGATTTGCCTGATAAACCACTGAAGTTTCCTTTAGTAGTGGTTAAAGAAAGTGGATGTGAGGATGATGTGGTTGAAGTGAAATCTTCTCCCATGGGGAAAGATGCTGAAGGTAGCGAAGAAGAAAATGATGAGGACGATGGCGGCGGCAATGATAATGATGTGCTAGTAAAAGAAGCGTCTTATTTTGTTAGGAGAGAAGGTGGGCTTGGTGAGGGAACTGAGAGACCTGAGGAAGAAGAGGGTGAAATCATTGACTAGAAGTCTCCCTCTTTTGAGCATTGTACTGCTATGTATAAAGTTCAGGTTGTCTAACGGTTAAGAATTTGATAGAATTTGGAGCTGGAGCTAATCTGCCTCTATTATATATGCTCATGGATACCAAACAAATATATGTATGTATGCAGAAAAATTGCCAGCATGAGCATCATTTTACCTGGCATTGTACCATTTCTGGTCCTAGGATTGTTGGATAGATGTAGTCTCTATCAACTTATTTGCCATAGAATTAGATTTTTTTTTGGCAAGAGGAGGTAACCAGGTGGCTACTCTACCTAGGTGCAATCATGGTAAGTACATGTCCACTGAGAAATCGCACAAGAGAAGCTTAGACAGTAGGAACCGTATGTACTCCTTCAAGTCCGATTGAACTATAACATGACATAGCCCTATAAGGACATCAATGAAAACTAAGGGCTAATGCTAATCAAGTTTGAGAATTTTCATTACTGAAGTTGAAATCCTCCCTAGTACTTGTCCGACCACTTTGGAGACTTGTCTAGTAATGTATGATCTGTGTATTGATGGTCTTGGTGTTTTCTATCATTGTCATAGTTTTAGGAAGTGCAAATTAAATAAGAGCATTTATGGCAACTGAAATTGAATATCGCATTTTCTGATGAGAAGAGAGAGAAGATGAAGAAGGAGATGGAGAGAGATCCGATGAGAGAGAGAAGATGAAGAAGGAGATGGAGATGAGAGAGATCCGGATGAGAGAGAGAGAAGATGAAGAAGGAGATGGAGATGAGAGAGATGCAGATGAGAGAGAGAGAAGCTGAATGGAGCGTGCGTCTGCGTCTGGAGGAAGAAGATGAAAAGAAAGAAGAAAGAATAAGAAAAGAAAAGAGTAAAAGTAAAAAAAAAATGTATTTTAATGATTTAGGGAAATGTAGAGGGAATCTATTGTGGGATAAATTTAGATAGGGAAGTAAAAAGTAGTTTGGTTTCCTAAATTTAAAAAAAATTTAAAAAAAATGACAGGAAAGTTGTTGGGAATGCTCTTACTGATTTAAAAGGGTCCATCAAGGTTAAGAAAAAGACAATGGAGCCAACATTTATGAGTTGTTCCATAATTGGGTTTAGGTTCAACTTTTTGAAATGGTTGGTATATTGGTTAACAACTTGCCTTCAATCGTCTTTTGGGACCTCCGGACCTCCATAGATGTTATAGATGTTTAAGAAAAATGGATATTATGCAATAGTGTTTTGGTTAAAAAAAATACTTTTAGTACTAGATTGTATAATCAAAACATATTTTTTATGGTAGGATAATTCAACATATGTATGTTCAATACTGAGGAAGAAGGTTGGTGCTGATTGTTACGTACCTACGTAATGTAGGATGAAAAATTAACAAAAGGGATAGACTTTTAAAAGGATAATTTTTAGTCTTAAGGTCCGTTTGAATTTATGATTTAAAAAATGCGATTTCAAAATAGCGATATTAAAATGTGCGATTTTTAAAAACACAATTAAACATTTGGTAAAATTATACATTGACATTTAAAATTATGCGTTTTTTTTTTTTGTTTAAAAAAGTACTCATTTGCCTGCGATTTAAAAACGTATTTCAAAATGATACACTTTTTGTGATTTGATTTATCCCTCTCGCAATGATTGTTGGGGTGCAACAATACCGCTTTGGTCATGTAGACAACTCTTGAAACATGCCTTACGGGGGTGCAATTTCAACTGCTATAAAAAGCTTTAGTTTTTCTTACTAAACACTAATTAATTTTCAAATGAGATGATTAAAAGCCGATCTAACAAATGGTATCAAAGCAAAAAAATTATGGGATCGAATGGAAGTAATTGTTGGGAGTCTTGGGACACAATGCCGCTCCCTACAATCACTCTAAAATCAGGCTTCTTGGGCACGATTTCGAAGTGAAATGACAACAAAATTGAGTGATTTAGAACAAAGAACCTTTGGATAGGGGATTACAGCAAGAACCGGTTGTTCTGCCCAGAGGAGGATCAAAAACCGAAAGGTAGAAGTCTGTCAGACAGCTGTGCGACCATCCCAACCACAATGGCTGAGAACGATCCTCTACTGCATTGATGGCCCAGAGGACCATTACGCTGTCACTCACGCTCTGATCGCACGGCCATGGTTCTTCAACCAGACTTAGGTTCCTGTCTCCTTAGAACTCAAGAATACAGAGGTACGAGCCTATAGAACAGATCCTGTTCAAGTAAGGTCGTACCCTTTCAACCCGCAATCGCGATATATAAATACCTCTTCTGTTTCATACGTTTTCGATGTGGTACTCTAATGACTAGTGCGCTTTGATTTGGTTACTTTCGTCATTTAGGTTAACTGTAAGATAGTGTTATTGTGTGGGCTCCAGGTCCTCTACCAATCTATTTTTAGTTTGTTATTTTAAATTCATACAACCTGTAATCCTGTATTGTGTAATGGTGGAGAAATTGATGAATTTCACTAAATACCCTTCTTCTTCTTCTTCTTCTGGTATTTTGTCCTAAATAATTGTAGTATTTCTAGCTAGCCATCTCAAGCGTCTTAATCAGACCTATAATCAATATTATAAAAAAATCCAGCTATTTTCAGACTCTACCCATAAATGTAAATTGAAAAAGACTACAAGCATGAAATATTTATATTACCATTACAATTTACAGAGGACAACCAACAACGAAACTACAAGCATGAAATAGTTGAAAGAAAGGGCAATTATTGAGAACACCATTTCTACCTTGACTAAAGGTTTTTCTTGTTAGCACCGAGTCTTGAAGTTTCTGAGTAATTTGGCCTTGTTGACAATTATTGTTTGGTTGAGCCTATCTCCTGTTCTCTCTAGGTACTGGAAATACGCATGCCTCCAAGAACTCTTCAATAGCAACGATCCAAAAACACCCCAAAGTCCAACAATGAATCCGAGTGCAATGCTAATATAAGACCATAGATGTTCGTTGGAGTTTGCATGTTCTTGAATATTTCCTTCTCCATTGTTGCTACCAATTTGAGGACCTTCAGTTGCTTCATCTCCCAAACACTTTTTCAGAAGAGGCAAGCTACAAAGATCTCGGTTACCTGCATATGTAGAAGCATTGAAGCTCTGGAGTTGAGTACTTGTTGGAATTTTACCTGACAAGTTGTTGTTTGACAAACTCAAGTAGCTCAGTAAGCTCAAAGTAGCTAAGCTTTGAGGAATTATGCCTGAAAGGAGATTTCTTGACAAGTCCAGAGACTCTAATCTCTCTAGGTAACCAATATTCTGAGGGATGATGCCAGTCAACAAGTTCCTAGATAGATTCAACCCAATCAATCCTAAGAGACTTGTTATTTCTCTTGGGATTTCTCCTTTTAATTTGTTGCTCGAAAGATCTATGACTTTTACTAGTCCAAGAGTTTTACTATACTCCAGATTTTTTTCTTTGAAAGTCACTAATAAATTGTCCATGTAGTCAGACGTGAGAAGAAAGGTAGTCCCCGAAGAAGACACATATGGATGAGGAATGCTTACATATGAACTTTGTGTTTGAGCCATGACAGTGAAGTTATTGAGGCATCGAGGTATAGTCCCTATAAAATTGTTCTGAGAGAGGTCCAAGATTTGAAGAGATGTTAGATAGCATAATTGCAATGGTATACGACCTATTAACAAGTTTGATGATAGTCGAAGAATCATCAAATGTGGTAGGCTTGTGCCTATCCATGTTGGTATCCTCCCAGATATTCTATTTTCTCCTAGATCAAGTAGCCTCAACGAAGAGCAAGTTATCATTGATTTGGGTAGTTCTCCATTAAAACGGTTGTTCTGCAAATGCAACGATTGAATCCCGTTTCTCGTAGAACCACATATAGAATTAGGGATTCTTCCTGAGAGATTATTGTTTGCCAAATTAAGCACAGTCAGGGGCACCATATTTTCCCAACAGTAAGGAAGTTCTTCGGATAACAAGTTATCTGAAAGATCAAGGTAACTCAAATATGAAGACGTATAATTGGCGTTAATGGACCCATTTGTCTCACATATGAATGTAATGGATCCTTGGAACAGATTATTGGAGAGATTCAACACAGTCCAATTGAAATTAAGTTGTGGCAATAGACCACCAAAGCGGTTGAAACTCAAATCTATTACAGGAGAACCAATAAATCCTTGCAAAAACCATTGAAGAGGTATGGTGCCAGTGATATGGTTGCGGGAGAGATTTAAGAACCCTACATTGGAAGAAAGGTTCCAAAACCAATTGGGAATGGTGTTTGAGATTCCTGCATTAGACATATCAAGCTGCGTAAAATTCTTTTGCGTTTGAAGCCATTTGGGAAAAGCTGGCCCCAATTTGCAAGACCTCAATGCTATGATATCCAAATTAAATGGTGGAACCCAACCTGGACTAAACTTCAAAGATAGAGAATTATAAGAGAAGTCCAATAGGTTTAAGCTGGAAAGATTCGACAAATGTGAATCAGTGATATCACCTTCAAAAGAATTTGAAGACACATCTAGAACCTGGAGTTTGGAAAGTTTTCCCATACTTTTGCTTAAACTCCCATTTAATCGATTCTTAGATAGATGCAACTCTCTCAACAAAGGGAATTTTGAAAAATCAGGTACCCCTCCACTTATGCTATTGTTTGACAAGTCTAATACTTGTAAATTGTGAAGATTCTCCAAAGTTTGTGGTATCGTCCCCTCAAAGTTGTTGGAAGAGAGGTTAAGATGAACAAGAGCTACCATATTCCCAATGAAGTTTGGGAGGATGGAGAAATTATTGAAACTCAAGTCCATGTAAGCCAAATGTTGCAATCCCAGTAATGAAGAGCTTATCTCACCTTGTAGATTCCTGTAAACAGGCCGGAGATCAAGCGCGATGACATAACCGGTTCGGTTGCTGCATTTGATTCCTTTCCATTTGCAACAATCTTCCTGACTGCCCCAAGAAGACAGCAGCCTGTAATTGTCTTCAAGGCCTTGTTTGAATTTGAGCAATGCTTGTCTTTCTTCCTCTATGCATTTAGCCTCTGAATTACTGAATTTGGTACATAGGAGCCAAAGTATGAGTAGCAGCAATTCAGCATAACGCCCTCTCATTGTTTGAAGCTCTCTTTTGATATCCCAAGTGAACCACACGATTTATTTATTTTTATAGAATTGATTTTTTTTTTTGTTTTATTAAATTTTTATAGTATTATTTTTATACTTTGTTAATGCATGTAACAAACTCACACGACACCAACTGTAGAAAGAGAGTTAATTTATATTATCGTCGAGGTGGGAAAACAAGAAGATGAGACAATAATGTGAACAATAAGAAGGGGATAAGGAGCCTGCCAATTTGGAATGCTATTAAGAAATAAAAACAAATAAAATACTGGAAATGAGCCAATAAAATAAAATAATCCGAACCAATAGATTTTTGGTCTAAAGACCAAGAAAAGGACTGCTTGAAAGGATGGCGGCTATAAAGGAAGACTGGTTGAAATGCTTGAAGAAAATAGCCATTGAGGGGAGGAATTAGGATCCCCTCCAGTTGAGTTCAACTGGAGGGAGCCGGTTAGTGAAAAAAATAGGGGTAAAATTGTAATTTCACAAAAAAATAAGGGTAAAATTTGTGAAATTATAATTTTACCCTCATATTTTCAATGACCGGTTCCCCTCCAGTTGAGTTCAACTGGAGAAGATCCGGATCCTTGATGGGAGAGGACGTTGAATAGCATTATCGGTAAAAATAATGTTATTTAATAAATTGTTATATAATTATTATATAATTTTGATAATGTGGTAATAAGAATTAATTTTAAAATTAAGAAAAATTTATAAAAAATAAAATTAAAGATTAATTTTTTATTGTCATATTATTTTAAATTAATTATATAATAATATTTACTAACATTTTTGTATTAGCAAAAGAGGCACCCGACAAGTAATGCCCAAGAAATATGCAGATTTTATGCTGGTAAGGTCTCTAGAAACAGGCAGAATGTTTAAGGAATGAGAATAAATATTTTAAAGAAATAAAGAATAGGATGTAGAGTATTTTTTTCAAAAGTGAATTTTTAAAATAGAAAAAAGTTAAAATTTTCTTGACAATTTCAAGGAAATTTTTTTTAAAAAAGGGAATACTAAATCCTATAAGTACTGTTTGCCATGTGAAAATGCCGAACTTTTTAGGTCCTTTTCATGGCAGGGAATATTGTTATCTTTCCACGTCTCCAAAATGAGAGTTGTTATTTTTTTGGATCGATTGATTGTGACGTATTTTTAATATTTGTTATTAAAATAGAATAAAAAATAAAACCACTTGAACACGCTACACATCAACAACGTAAAATAAACGTGACAAATAGGTATGAACTATGAAGAATAGTTTTAGTGTCGAATAATTCATCACGTCATCTTATGTCAAAAATTTTAAGAGAAATATTTATTGTTCAACTTTGTATATACAACTTTTTTTTTTTCTTGATTTTTTAAAGAAATTTTTTTTTTTTGCATTTATAGGGTCAATCTTTATCTACATATACAAAGTTAGATAAAATTGAATAATAAGCATTTTTCAAATTTTAATAGATTGTTTGTTTATTTATTTATTTTCCTATTCAAATCAATTTTTTTTTTTTTTTAATAATTGAAAGTGAAAATACCAGATAGAAATTTCACAAATGATCATTTTTGAAGCTCAACATGTAAGATATTTAATTAAAATATGAGGTAAATAAAGAAATTAATATTTAAACTCAAAACCTTTTTAAAACTTTAATATCATGTTAAATCATAATGTATCCCAAAAATTTAAACTGATAAAAATAAATAATTTAATAATTTAATCAATCCTTCAACAAATTGCATTACTCCATAAACAAACATGTAAATTTTTTTGATTAACAGACTTTGGCACGATTTTTTTTTTTTTTTTTAATATATAAAGTTCAAACCATGAAATTGACTGTGGACCGGAGCTGGTGCGTTAGGTACGTAGTATTTAAATTGGTCTCTTTTTTGTTTTTAATAGATGTATTTAAATTGGCCTCTCATCTGTACTCGATTTGTCCTCTCTTCGTCTTAACCAACCATTCTATCCATATGGGAATCTTCTTTTTAAGTGCAGAGTTTGTTCCCAAAAAAAAAAAAAAAAAAAAAAAAAAGAAGGAAAGAAACTACTACTGTCCATCCCGTCATATTCGCCATGGTTGGTGAACTTATAATTGCAGATTTATTATCATTACTTGCCTGTGATCATGTTTGGCACTACAACAATTACTATTAAAGATACGTTGTCATTAAAGATTCATTAGCGACAACATTTTCAATAGTCACCGATAATTACTATTAGCAACGACAATTATCGTCTCTAATAACCATGAAAGTGGTCGCTAAAACTACTTTCCATGACACCGATTGTCATCGCTATTATCATGTTAATAGTGATGACATTTGGTCATCCTTAATAACAAGTGTCTTGGGCCTATTGTAGCTAGTTTTATTTTTTTTAGGTTCTTTTTGAAGCTTATTATTAGGGGTGAGCAAAACCTGCCCAATCCTACCCGCTCCAACCCGAAAAATTTAGATTTTTAGGGTTTAATCGTGGGTTCGGGTTATTTTTTTTCATATCCGCGCGGGTCGGGTCGGGTCGGGTTACAAGTTGGTTTTTTGAAAATTGGTGGTACCCGACCCAACCCGCGATTTGTTATACACTATAAATACTTTTTTGTTTTCCCCTCAGTGCCCTCACTCCCTCAGAACAGAACATATGTATCTGGATACCTTATTGCTGAAGTTGATAGCTGTTGGGATAGTTTCCAACTCCGGCTGCACGTGGACCTGAGAACACAGAAAACGTTAGACACAAGAGCTTGTCGGGGGTTGCTGGCGGGGGATAGCTCCGATGCCTAAGTCAGTATTTTTCTTTTGGGAATTCCTTTTAGAGAACTCAGAATATTTTTAGGGTTTTTTGTTACATATCTCGCACCGAACCTTGTCCCGTTTCTTATATAGTGGTGGATTCCCCGAGGCTCATTAATGAACCTCTGTGGTGGGGCCCTAAATCTCTTATTGTCTTCTATGCCCATGAGATCCATTAATGACCCTTCCACGTGTCACGTGAGTACAGGCCCACGTCATCCGAGCCTTTGTCCGCTTGTCATGTCAATCACGTCCTGAGGGGCACATAGACCTCGAAAACATGCGGGAGCAGCAACCAAGGCCGGCTGCCTTAAATGCTAGCCATAATGGGCCTTGTCCTCTCTCCATCAAGAATCATTACATCCTTTATGCGGGAGCCGAACCTTAAGTGATGGGGGAAAGGTCGGTGTGCTAACTGACCTTTGTGACGGAGATCGGTGAATATATGTATAGGTTCGGTCCCTTTATCTATGGGCCGTTTCCAAGAAAAGGGGATATGGGCCGATATGGCTGTTTAGGCCCAACCCCCTAAAATTTCTCGCGCCGTGTGCTCAAAATGGCGGGAGGATTTTATTACACTTCGGGAGCGAACCGTCGTTTGCGGGGATATGGGGTAGTGTGTTACCATTAACGCCGCTACACGTGTTTCGATTTCACCCTTGGAGGTATCCAGCTTTGACGCGTGTAGGTATGCTTCGAGGAAGATTCCTTCCTTTCTTCTCCGCGAAGGATCCCTAGCCATCACGGTTAGCTCTTCAAAGATTTTTTACAGCAGCTGACCTTCCCCACCTTTCACTTTCCGCCTCTCACTTTCAACTCAGCATTTTCCTGTTTGACACAATGCCTAAGAAATCTTCGAAATCGTCAAAGTCTTTGAGGCCCCCGAAATCTTCAAAGTCGGATGCTCTGGGGGCCCCTGAGACTTGGCGGACCACCTTGGGGCCGAAGGACGCCGAAAGGTTAAGAAAAACTTATGAGATTCCCGACGGGGTGAGAATTCGGATTCCAGGACCCAATGATAACATTTTCGGAAACACTTTGGAGCACGAAGTATGCGTTTTTGAGAAAGCTCTTATGGCTGGGCTTCAGCTTCCCTTTTCTCAGGTGGCTCGCGAAATATTGCATATCTTAGAGATGGCGCCCACGGAGCTCAAGGCCGGCGCCTGGCGGCATGTGGTGGCTTGCTGCGTAGCATGGCCGATGGTCCTGGGGGATGGCCAGCGACTGACCGCCCTGGAGTTTCTGAACCTATTCGGTCCGGTCAAGTACGGCATACCTGGACCTTGCAGGGTCGGGAACAGAAGTTCTTTTCCTCTTCGACTACATGGCAAAGCAACCCTCGTTTCGAGACATCTTTGTTCTTTGTCTCTGGCTTGGGGTGGGAGCTTCCTCCCATTTTGTGGGACCGCCCGCCAGAGGCTCGGGTTCCTCGTCACTGGGGGGACTCAAAATTGAAGAGAGCATTTCCAAAACCGAAGTTGACGGCCGCCCAACGGGATAGAGTCGACCGCATGGTGGCCTGGTCCACAGTGAGTATGGAGGCGGAGGGAGAGGAATCGAACTTGGGATTTCTGCTCCGTCCCGCCAATTTGCGAAAATACCTAGGCTTTTCTGCACATAGGTGCGGCGGCATGGCCCACATTCCAGATACGCTTTTCCCTTCAAGGAAGGAAGGGAAGGCAGAAGGTTCGGCCAGACGAACGAGGTCTAAAGGGCCGAGCCTTGCCCCAGTTAAGGAGGCCGAACCCTACGCCTCTTCCGACGAAGGATCGATCTCTCTTTCTCTATCCGTTGAGGGAGATTCACCGAGAGGGGACGCCCCCCAGACTGTAGAGGGTCCAATCGTTCTTGACGACAGCCCAGATGATGATGAGGACGACGTTCCTCTGGTGGTGAGGACTCATGTTCTCAAAAGAAAAGTTGCTGAGCCTGCGGGGGAGGCAGACCCTTCGCCGTTCCCCAAAGAGGGGGGAGCGGAAAGTCACGAGTATGCGGAGTTCATTAAGATGTATCCCCCAATGAAGAAAGCTCGAGGCGTCAACGTCCTCTTCGTAGATGAGGGTTCGGGGCCTTCAACCGAGGCTGTCCCCTCTATTGGCGGTGACGGGGAGAGTGCGGGTCTGCGGTCTATCCCCCCCCAAACGTCGGCCGTGGTACTGGCTACCGAAGAGATGAGGGTCGGTTCCGCGGTGGCCTCGGAGGGGTTCGAGGCAGAGGCTATTACGACCGAACTGGCTTCTATTTCCGAAACCGAGGGTCTGGTGGCAGCAGCCGATCAGGGGGAAACCGAACCTATCATAGCAGGTACCACGTCGGTGATGGAGGCGGTGCCCTTCGAGGTTCGAGACCCCCTAGAGGTTCGAAATGAACCTGAACTTTTGGATTTGCAAGTTCCCCACCAAGAAGATATCGAACCCATCACCGTCGATGTTAGTTCGAATGCGGAGGTCACCTCTCCTGAGGTCCGGGACCATCCGAAGGTCCAGAGTGAGCTCGAGGTTCCGGGCCCCAGAGTTGAGGAAGCGACTTCCAGCAACGGTCTCGCATGGTGGGAGGCAGTCAGTTCCCAGGAAGATCCTGTCCTTGGCCTTCGCCACCAGATCGAGGTATGCCGCACGGTTGTTGTTATTCATTTTGGTCTCTCTAAAATTTGGATTGCCTGTCAACTTTGTTCGTTTTTTGCAGGGTTCTCTGATTCCCGTGGATTCGCTCGGCAAACATCTACATTCTAGCCAGGGCTCATTCCTCGAGTGGAAGACAAGGCTGGAGGCTCAGGAGGAGGAGCTTGTGGCTGCTAGGTCCACGATCGCAGCTTTGAGGGATAGGAATCTCGAGCTAGAAGAGAGGCCGACCAGTCATAACAAGGACCTCTTTGAAGCTCTGAAAAGGCAGGAAGTTTTGGAGGCGAAGTCCTCCGAGTATGACCAGCTTTGCTCGGCTGTTGATGCTGGGCAAGCGAAGATCGATGAGCTGACCTCCGATGTGCTCCGGCTTGACGGGGTCAATTCCGGGCTTAGGGGGGAGATGGCCGATCTTCAAGCTAGGCTTGCAAGGTTGACGCAATCAGAGTCCGAGTTATTGGGTCGTTCGTCCTGGATGCAGGGGGTCATTGACGAACAGAAAGGGCTAATTGCTGGGTTCAAAGCAGATGTTTCGGACCTGTCTCGTAATCTCCGTGCCGTTGAGGCCGAACGTAGCTCTGCGCGAAAAGGGTTGGAAATTGCTAAAGAGCAGCTTACCTTGTTGCGGGAGGAGATGGCGGCACTAAAGAAAGCAAATAGCGACCTTCGGGACCAAGAAAAGGCCGCCACCGAACTGGCAGATCATATGATGCAGAAGCATCGAGATGCGAACCAGTTGGCGAAGAGGTATAAGAATCAGCTCAACATGGTGCACGTGGTCAGGAACCGTACCTAGATCCACGGGTTTGAATGGGGATTTGAGACCCTTCGAGGGATAGCGGCGGATGAGCAATTGAAGGGCAGAGTGCCCACCATTAAAATTGAAGAAATTCGGCCCGACCCCCGAGCCTTGGGCGAGCTCCAGGCGATCGGGGTGGAAGAGCTGCCAGATGCCCGTGCCATGTGGTCCGTTCCTCCCCCCATAGCTAGGGTTCGGCCAGCAATTAGAGGTGAAGCTGGGGCCGGACCTAGTAATGTGACAAGAGTTGGGGATGGCAGTGAATGCGGTGCAGAACCCCCGACGAGTGGGAGCGTACCCCCCTCTTAATTGTATATAACGCCTTGTTTACGAACTTGTACTGTCGCGTAATGAATTAATATACTTATTATATTTATTATTTTTTGGCGCCACCATAGTTCCTTATTGAAACAAAACTTGGATTAGCACTGGGGCCCACACTTTTCCTTCCATTGCCGCTTTTATGACAAGACTAAGCCTAATCTTCATAATGAGATTCTTTGGTTCTGTTCGGTCATCTGATTCTGCTTCTTATCTTTATGCGACGTGATTTTGGAATGTTGTTCAGGTGCTTTCGTGCTTGATCAGAACGAGGCGTTGTTCAGTTATTCCATTTCGGGAATCTGAAGGGTCTCGTTCTGGGGCATCGGTATTGGTGAGCTGTGCAATCAATGGTGCAGCTCCCCAAGAGGCGCGCCTGTTGGGTTCTCCAGGTCTAGTGTGCCTATTTAAGGGAAGTCTGCACGTACCATTTCTTCAACATTACTCTTCATTCTTCCCGTTATTTGCTACAAACACCCTCTCTCTTCCTTTTCCTCTTTTTTGGAAATCTCATTCCATGGACGGGGGTGCACGTCGAAGGGGGGCCCGAAGAATCCAGCACTTGAACCTCCAAGCAGCTCTCGTCGGAGCCGGTGGCTTCGAGCCCGAACCGGCATTACTGGGCCCATTCCAAGGGTAGTGTTTTCGGATTCCGAGTCCGTCAATCGCTTCTCAAGGTCTACCGGCCATTCCGGCAGAGATCCCTTTTTCATTCCGGGAGTAGTGCCCGGCCCGGCAGGGGATGGTGGACTAGAGGGCCCTCCGAACCTTGCGGAGGAGGCATCGGACCCCGCCGCTCACAATGAGGGCGACGGGGCCTTGGGGGATGGTCAAGGCCATCTGATGCCGGGTGCGGAATATGCTTTTTCGGAGGAAGAGCCTTGTAGGGAGCGCCGAACGCCGAAGGAGGCCAGGGCCCATGACTTTCGCCAGGGGGTAAGGCTCGGCCGCTTGGAGAATTGAGTGGCTTGCCTAGAGGCGGAGATTCGCCGCCTCAAGGGGCAACTTCGTCCCTTGCGCGAGAAGCTGCGTGATCGGCGCATGGTGATGGGGGGCGAGTATGGACTGGACGCCTACATCGCTGGCGGTTTCTCCACCGATGAAGATTAGAAGGGAAGCTATTGATTTGCTTCACTCTCTTGTCCTTCCTCCTTACCCTCAGTTTTTGTTTTTGTAAGGGTTGGTGCCCCGTGGCTTGTCGACAGTATTGCCTTTGTTTGGGCATTTTTCCTTTGTTTTATTATGTTTGGTAAGAAAGCTTTTGAGCTTTTCATTCTTGTTTGTTGATCCTGTTATGTACTCCCCCCCGCTTTTTTGAAATGAAATGAGTCATTAGTGATATTTTTATCTCCTTGCTTCGCACGCACGCAAACACATCATTTGTACATGCTTTTCAAGAAGCGGATAAAAATGAAAGGGTTTCATTTTACCTTGCTTTTTCCGCATGTGGTGCGACCATGTTTGCATTCTGAAGAGGGGTGCCAAACTTTTGAGGTCGAGATGTTGGCCATTGATTTGTAGGTTCCCCGCTTCAGTTCAGTATATCAGGTTCGGCATGTCAAAGGGGTCGGTCGCGACCCCAATAACGGAACCATGATCTTGATCTTGGATCATACGCACCGCATGTCAAAGGGTTCTAGACCTCGATGACGGTGTGCAGATCTTTCGATCTTGGTTCGGCATGTCAAGGGTCGTTGGCCGGACCTCAATGACGAAACCAGGTGGTGATCTAGGGTCGTACGCACGGCATGTCAAAGGGTTCTCGTAGACCTCAATGACGGTGCGCAGACCTTC
>FXXK01002008.1:48502-59712 GCA_900184695.1 Betula pendula
TAGGGTCGTACGCACGGCATGTCAAAGGGTTCTCGTAGACCTCAATGACGGTGCGCAGACCTTTCGATCTTGGTTCAGCATGTCAAGGGTCGTTAACCGGACCTCAATGACGGAACCAGGTGGCGATCTAGGATCACACGCACGGCATGTCAAAGGAGGGTCATGGGCCTCAATGACGGTGCACAGATCTTTCGATCAGGGTTCGGCATGTCAAGGGGTCGTTGACCTCAGTGACGGAACCAAAATGGCAGACTTGGCGCTTGGATGGGGAGATTGCATGTAGTTCACATCACATTCTTTACGTCGTTCAAATGTACATGAGACAAAGAAGTAAAACAACAAAAGAAAGACGAACTTTCGTCAGTGAATAAAATACAACTTCAAAAGTACGAGAGATTACTGATAATATCGCTTTAAGTGTTCTGCGTTCCATGGGTGGGGCAGCCTCCTCCCCTCCGAAGTCTCAAGATGATACGCGCCAGGTCGGTTGCACTCTACGACCCTGTAGGGCCCCTCCCAGTTTGGAGCCAGCTTTCCATCCGTGCGCTCCTTGGTTGCTAAGGTGACTTTCCTGAGTACCCAATCGCCAATTTTGAACTTTCGAGGTTTGACCCTTCGGTTGAAGTATTGGGCTGCCTTATGACGATATGAGGCCATTACCACTTCTGCTCGGTCTCGTCTCTCGTCCAAGAGGTCCAACGACAGCTTCAATCCTTCTTCGTTTAGCTCAGGGTTGTATTTCTGGACGCGAAGACTTGAGAGCTCCATTTCTACCGGGACAACAGCTTCCGACCCAAAGGTTAAGCCAAAAGGAGTATCCCCAGTGGGGGTTCTTTTGGTGGTTCTGTAGGCCCATAGGACTTCATGCAACTGCTCCGCCCAAGCACCCTTCCTATCTTCAAGCTTCTTCTTTAATATTTTAAAAATGGTCTCGTTTGTAGCTTCCACTTGCCCGTTAGCTTGTGGGTGCCTCCGTGAAGAGAAGTAGTTCCTAACTTTGAGGTCTTCACACCAGTCTCGAAAGGCTTGACAATCGAATTGCTTCCCATTGTCCGTGACGAAGGCATGGGGGAGACCATATTTGCAAACTACCGACCTCCATAGAAACTTAGTGATGTTTTGGGAGGTGATGTGTACGAGTGCTTCCGCTTCGACCCACTTAGTAAAGTAGTCAACCGCCACTACTACGAACTTAACGCCCCCTTTTCCAGGCGGGAGGGGACCAACAATGTCCACCCCCCACATGGAGAAGGGCCATGGAGAGGTAATTGGAGTGAGCTTTTCAGGTGGGCTTTTCTGGTCGTTCGCAAACCTTTGACACTTATCACATGCTTTCACCATCTCCATGGACTGTTGATACATCTTCGGCCAATAGTATCTTGCTCTGGTGGCCTTGTGGGCCAGGATGCGTCCCCCGGAGTGACTGCCACATACCCCTCTATGGATCTCCTTCAGAGCATAATCAGCTTCGTCTTGGGACAGGCATTTGAGAAGTGGCAGTGTAAGGCCACGCCGATAGATGGACCCATCAACGACGGTGTATTTGGAAGCTTTCAAGCGTATTTTAGTGGCAGCCTTCCGGTCCGCCAGGAGTTGGCCTTCCGTAATGTACCTGAATATCTCCCTGGCCCACTCCGGCGGGTCCTACACCACGCACACTTGGGGACCATCCAGGATAGCTGGCGAAGGGAGTAGCCGAATCTGCTCTTTGGAGCCCTCCAGCTCTTCTTCTCGTGCCGACCCCATTCGTGCTAGCCTATCTGCCTCTATATTGTCCTCTCGGGGGACCTTCTTCACATGAAAGTGCGCAAATCGAGTCACATTAGACTTCAATTTGGTGGGAGCCATCCCCAAAATGTGTAAAATTTCACGAACCACGAAAGGAAAGGGGAAGTGGAGACCGGCCATAAGGGCCTTCTCAAAAATACATACCTCATTCTCCAAAGTGTTCCCATGAATCCCCTTATCAGGCTTGGGAATCCGAATATTTACATCACTAGGAATCTCATAAGTTTTCCTTAGTCTCTCGGTATCCTCCGGCTTTAGAGAGGATCGCCAGTTGGAAGGGGCCCCAGCGGCACCGAGTCTAGACGATTTCCCCATCGTACCTAAAAGGAAGGTTCTGAATTGAAAGCAAAAAGCAAAAGATCTGCCGTTGTGAAGAAAAACCGAAGAAGAGACAGCAATGACAAAGGAATTCTCAACGGAGGAGATAAGAAGGAATCTTTCCAACAAATATACCTTATATATATATATATATAAACGCTTGGACAAGAAACCAACACGTGGAGCTATTTGGAAGGAAGGCACGATCCCCAAGGCGTCTCAGAAAACGAACCGACGAAATACAAGCCATTGGTTGATTTTAAAAAAAAAAATCCTCCTGCCATTCCCGACGCATGATGCGAGGGATTTTGGGGGATAACTGTTGGGGATTGGGCCCAGAAAAGATGAAGGCCCAATATCCCATCCGCAGGTTCGGTCGACAGGTGAAGGGCCTTAGCCCGCGTAACAGTTGACCGAAGCTGCACAGTTCGGTTGAACTGGTCCAGGCTGCAACGACTCAAGTTCGGTTCCCCATTCAAAAGTTATAATGGACCTTGATGAAGAAAGGATAAGGTCCATCAAGGCTCGCATTTAAGGAGGCCAACCTCGAGTCCCGCTCACGCGTGTTTCCAAGGTATATCAGCTCTAGGGATACGATTGATGTAACTGGCAGGCTAAGGATCTTATGTCGTGGACTAGTATACGGATGACACTTGGCAAGGTCTTTATTGGCCCGTATGGACCTAAAAGAAAAGAGGGGAGTTTGAGGTCCCACCACAGAGGCTCATTAAATGGGTCTCGAGGAATTCGCCACCATATAAAGGGGAGGAAAGCTCGATTGCAAGTTAAGTGATACATTAACAGAAAAAAGTATTCTAAGTCTTCTTTGCTGAAAACCAGCTCTAAAAACCGAACTGACTTAGGCATCGGAGCTATTCCTCGCCGGACCCCACCAGCAAGCTCTTGTGTTGATCTTTCTCTATTTGCAAGTCCACATTTCATCGGATTCGGAAACTGTCCTAACAAAGTTAAATGTCTCTATTAAATTACCAAAAATTGTCAAATTCTCCTCCCTCTCCCCAAATTAGTAAAAAGATAAAAATAACCTCAAATTTTTTTAATAAGACAAAGATACCCTTAAAAGTTTTCAAAAAAGTTAATAATAATAAAAACTAACCATAACAAAAATTTAAAACTTCAGAAAAAAAAAAGAGTGGTGGCCCCTCTGGACCCGGATCCTCTCCCACTGGTGTTAAAACAAGGGCAAAAGTGTCAATTTATATATATAATTTTTTTTGACACTTGTGCCAAAATTTTGAAGGTATTCAGCATAGGAAAAGGATCCTCTCCATTTCTTCTGGGTTATTGCAAAATGAGTAGGGCTGTAAATAAGCCTGCCTGTTCACGAGCGCACTCGATACTCGCTTGGTTAAACTCGACCTGAGCTCGAGCTCGATATAGTACAAACCCGCTCGTTACTGTAAAAGCCCGCTCAATTAGTTAGTGATACATAACCGACTCGTCCGACTAAGCTCGATAGGGGCTTGCGAGCTTGGCTCATTAAGGCTAAAATAGACCGGCTAGTTTAAGGCTCGAATAAACCGGCTTATTATTATCATTATCATATGATTTAAGTTATCTAACATTGTACTTATCACTTATGCCATATAATTATATAAACACTAGATCAAATGATAATATGAATATGATAAAAAAAATTTGTTAGGTTTAGTCATTATAATTTATATCATTGATTCATTATCATTATATACTTATCATTATCATTATCATATGATCTAAATTACTTATGCCATATAATTATGTAAACACTATATCAAATAATAATATGAATAAGATAAAATTTTGTTAGATTGAATCATTATAATTTATATCATTGATTCATTATTATTATATACTTAGCAATGCTGTTAATATAGTCTCAAATTAAAGAATTAGTATTATAATGAACAATGTATATTATTAACATATACTAAACTAATACCATTAAGTTAATAAATCAATTAATTAAAATAGGTTATAAGTAGGTTATAACTTAATAAATGAGCCGAGTTGCCCATTTAAAGCTTGAAAAGTCTTAAATGAGCCGAGCTGCCCATTTAAGGCTTGATAAATCTTAAATAAGCATAGCTGGCCCATTTAAAGCTCGAAAAGCCTTTTTATCAAACTTGGGTTCGACTCGTCAAAGCCTTTTAATCGAGCTCGAGAACTCGCGAGCTTGAGCTCGAGCTCGGGTATTGTCTAACAAGTCGAGCTTGAGCTGGGGTTTCTAAGCCCGACTCGAGCTCGAGTTCGGCTCGTTTAAATATTTTCTTAAACGAGACAAGCTGAAAATCGACTCGCTCGACTCGATTACAGCCCTAAAAATAAGCGATAAAGTTGTAATATTTTGGCAAAGTTATAATAAATATTACAACTTTACCACTCATTTTGGAATAACGGGATACTCTCCATTTCCTTTGAAATGGAGAGGATCTGGGTCTTTCAGCATAAATGATTGGCAGCATAAATTTTGAAGGTATTGCGCATAAATTTTCTGAATAGTAGATATTGTTGATCTTTCTTTTTCACTGCCCTTGTTGTTGTTAATGGAACTATGGAGTTTTTCTCTTTCCTCCCGTGATTGTTGAGAATATGGATTGGAGAAAGAAATAAGAAATTGATGAAAAATTCAAATCATCTACACCAAAATCTTTGCATTTTGTTTACAGTTTTGTATCAATTTGGCTTTCCTGGTGAGGGATAAGAGAATAGAGCATTTGCAATGTGTGATGGATGGATTTACGAGTTGTTTTTGGATAATTTAAAAACTTCACTTAACATTATCTCCACATACTGTAGGTTGTATATAGATTATATAGATTTGTTTGGATTTATGCTTATTAGTCATAATTGACAAGCAATACTTGTTAATTGTCTATCTAAAATATTTTTAGTTTTTAGTTTTTTAAAGAATTTTTAGAATTTTTATCAAGGGTATTTTGTTATTAGGGGAGACATCGACAATTTTTGGTAGTTTCAAAGGGAAATTGACTCAATCAATAATTTGGGGGACATTGACAATGAAATAGTAATTTGAGGAAGGTATGCTTTTCTATTCGATGAAATGTGTAGAGTATTTTTCATTCTAGAAAAAGAAAACAAAGAAAAAGAAAGAACACTGTAAAACATCTTTCTTACTGGAAGTTTCATATTGTCATTCATCTGTAAACAAGTTTGAAAAAATAGGAAGATACGACATGAAAGATTGGCATTAATCTTCATCAAATCATCATACATTTATATACATTGTCTTGATATGTGTCTTGTTTTTCAATAAACACAGTTGGTCTTTTTTTTTAATGTATACAATATACTTATCATTCTTATCAAATTATTTTGTTATTTGTGAAATTGTATTTTTGTGACAACTTCAGATGCTCTGACACACAAGAACACATAAAATGGGAAGAACAAAAAAAAGGACTAATAGTAATAAATCAGAACTCGAACTGCATCCATGATGGATATTCAAGTGCATTCAGGTGAGCTGCCATAGCCTTGTTCATGGCTGGTGGGCCGCACCTCAGTATCTGCAAACAATTAGTTTTAGCTCAGTGAAGGTAAATAAACTTTTGTGACAAGTTACTTTTGCAAAATTTTCCGCAAAAGTAAAAATAAGAATTTGGATACCAACCTGAATATCTTTGGCTGGTGCGGGGCAGTGAATTTTAATCATTTCCTTGGTTACAAATCCAATGCCACCATTCCATGGCACAGGAGGCTGGCAATAATGGGTTAGAGTGAGTATCAATTTGATGTTTAATACAAATGTTAACTAAAAATGAGGCAAGATGTTTAATTAGTCATTTTTCTTCCTTGGGGGCAGGGTGCAAGTATTGAAGGTCTCATACTCATCTTCTAATTGGATAATTTGTTGCAAATTTCAAATGAGTGTTACCTAAAGCACAGAAAAATAAGAGGAAAACGAAATTTGAAAGAAATGTCATAGCAAAGGAACTGACCTGATTCAAAACATAATAGACTTTGAAACGGTTAGGAAATTTGCTAGCGAAGGCATCTAGATCTTCCTGCAGAAAGTCCAGAACAAATGCATTCCCATCAATAGTGGATTAGATAAAACAAAACTTGAAGACTTTCTAAATAAAGTATTACAAAAAAGTAATGGTTTTAATTGAAAGTTAGGAGAAAAGCTTTAAATAAAGAGATCTGACTTTGTCTCATATATATTGAAAAGAGATAGGAATACTAAGAACTGCCTATCTATCATAAATAATTTAAAAGTGAGCCACCATGATGTGTACTCAGCATGTTTGCCTTACATAGAGAGACAAAGATATCGCATAATTTCTTATAGATTTGGTCCATCTTTTTCTTAGATGTAAGTAGTGCAGAAAAAGGCAAATCAGATTTAGTTTCTTGTAGATTGGTTGCAGAAGGAAACATGATTTAGAAACTTTTGAACAGACATACTAGCTACAGCATACAGAAAAAAAAGATCAGAAAGACCAGGTTGTGCGTAAAAAAGGCAGTTTTCTGGCAGTCTTGGTGATAATTATTTCTTCCTAGTATTGAAGTGGAAAAAACTAGAGTTAAACATGGAAAACCAATGGCAAGAATGAAAATTGAATGAGAAAAAGACAAATCTGCTTTAAGCTATGGATTTCATATTGTCACTTATTCAAATAGTAAAGCTGAACAAGCAGAATTTTCATAGATTACAATGCTGTCAAAGCTCGCAGATTCATTGTCATATTATATATACATTGTTAAAGATGTTAAAGCTACTTAATGGAAGCAAAAGGATTGGTACCCTCCCCTCAAATGCCAATAGACCAATAGTACTTTTGTGGTCATATAGAGAATATGAGAAGTTTTGTGCTGTTGTTCAAACCTTTGTGTGTCTCCTAGGGTTAAGAGACGGCAACGCCCTTTCTTAAGAATCAGATTGGCAATGGGGGAGTCAAATTTTTCTTTTGTATGATATTGGCACTCAGATTGACCTCTTATGTGAAAATATGGTCAAAGAACAATCTATAATTCAGCTAGCAACTTGAGGGCTACTGTCTAAAGTGTTATTAGCGGATAGCTGGCACTGGCAGCCTGGTAGATTTGAAGTTTTGGTTGATGTATAAATGCAAATGCTTAAATTTGCTTATTGATGAATATTCAGCTGCATGGGAAGCCTCAAATCAGGAGTTTATGTTCAGCTACTTGGATTGTAGTTATAGGTTCAATTTCTAGAGTAACCTGGTCTCTGAAAGCTGTTCCAAGGCACTCTTTTATTGCCTAGTTAAACAGACTCTCCACTAAAGACAGTTTGATTTGAGGGGCTATAATGGGATCATTCTCTGCAATTTTTGAGGGGCTTTATTTATGGAAAGTAGAGATCACCTTTTTAATGAGTGTGTTTCCTGAATGATTTGGAGGAGGTTACTGCAAAACTGATTGGTTGATAAGAAGATAGTAGATTGGGAAGCAAGCTCGATTGGATGTCGAAGGCTTGAAAGGGTCTGGCTTTTATTGTGGTGTTGTTCAACTGGCTTGGAAGGCCTTTTATATTTCATATTTGGAGGGAAGCAAAAACTCCAGGAATTATATGCAATCGTGCAAAGATGAAGTAAGGAAATAAGAAGGAAGCTAAAAACAAGCAATTACAAACACTGAGATTTATATGGTCTATCACTAAGGGCTATGTCTATTAAATTGCAGTGAAGTTTCACTATTTCTTGAGACACAATACAAGAAGACGTCAATCACACACAAAACCTTAAAACTCATAAGCGACTATAAGTACGACCCACAACCGGGTCAAAACACAAGCCTCTACTCCAAGGACTAACGCCTCAAAAAAAATCAATTTAAACTGTTGAAGCGTAGCGCTTCCAATTGTCGAACTAGGTCAAGTGCAAGTTAGGTTGAATACAAACGAGGCTCCACATAACCTAACAATAGAGGCTGTAGACAAAGTCACTGTTGCTGATTTGAGATTAAGAGTTGTTTTCTTGTAGAAAGATTAAAGACTTAGGAATCAACTAGACTCTACCAAAGCTGAGGCATTGTTGTTGCTGTTTCCAATCAGAATTAGTTTGATTCCTTGGATGTCTTTCTTTCTAATTTGCTTTTCTCATGTTTATGATGTTTTGAGACATGTCCTGCTTCATAGAGCTCGTAAATGATTCTTCCAGAATTTGTGTTGAACTAAATTTCCTAATTCATCCAGAATTTGTGTGTGTGTATATACATTTGTATATAAAAGAAAGTGAAGGAAGCAAAATTACCTTCAAGAGAATGTCATCCTCCGTAACGTTGGCATAAATAAGATGCAGATTGGTCTTATCTTTTGGGTTTTTTAGTATGGCTTGAATGAGCTGGAGCCCCAAAAAGCGGGCAAAGAGACAAAGAAAGAGAAGTAGATATGAGAACCTTGAAACCCTCAAATGCTTGAAAAAAAAATAGACAAAAAAACAAACAACAACAACAACCATTAGCAAGAAGATCGAAGAAGTTCCTGCTTTAAAATGTTCACATATGTACCTGAAACATTGGGGTATGCCAGAGCCACGCACAGCATTCCAAAAGCTCGAACTTGGCCAGGTTTGTATTTGAAACGCCCCTTTCAAGAATGAAAATTTGAGATTAAAATGCTCAAACAAAGAAATTAGAAAGTTTAGGTTCTAATGAATGTATTTGTAAACAAAATGTGAAATCCCAACTGATGTAGACATAAATTTAAAGCTCCCATACTAGCTTAAGATTATAAGCTCGTAGCTAATGCTGACCCAAAAGCTTGGGTTTATAACTGCATTTTGAAGGTAAGCTGATAGCCTTTTAGTTTTTTATTGATATACTATATATAGCAGCAGTATATTATGATTGTGAGATACTTCCAGGAAACATGGATTAGAGTTGCACTGCATGATATTTCATAATTAAGAATGATGATTGACAAATTCATAGAGTCCTTGCAGCCAAATTGTACAGGAATCTGTAAGAAAGGATAACCGGAATTTATAACTAAAATTATTACCAACTTTCAAATAAAGTTTTTCTCCAAACTGGATTGGAGGAAATTTCTTCAATCCAATCTATTAAATTGATATGTGTCCAAAATGCATGTGATTCTTATATTAAATTGAAAGAACTTCTTCCAACTTAATTTGAAGGAAAACTTTGTCCCATTGGATAGCCAACTCGCACACAATAACAAAATTCAGAACAATTTATTGATGACATATATATCTTAACATGTGATTATCTCCATAAATATACCATGTACCTTGGGGCCATTAACAGGGAGGAAATCACCTTCACGCATTTCTCTAAAATGGTGGGACATTTTTCCCTTGGGATACATCTTCAGGCAAAAATCAAAATGAGAAATCAAGTTCTGACCTTTAAATCACTAGTTATTTTAAAAGTTTAATTTGATAAGAAAGAGTTTATTTAATTATTTAATTAATATTTTAACACCAACAAAGAAACATTAATTAGGAGGAGGTGGTAAATACCTTTACAACCAGTTCAAAGTAACCAACATCAGAGTCCAAAGTGATTGGGGTGTACGGTCTAATGACTTGTTCACCTTGGCTATCCTTTCCCCTGCTTAATTAAATGGAACACAAATTGTTTTTACTATTTGTCACTTTTCAGATAGAGTCTCTATAGACATTTATATATATATAATCAAAAGAAATTTTTAAAGTACATGTGCACATGCATCAATAAAACACGAAAGTTATGTGATGCATGACAAAATAAGGATAGACAAAAAAAAATGATAAAAAATAAAATAAAAAAGATATATAAATCTCACATTAAATAGAGTCGCATTGAACAACGATAAGACTCCAAGTTAAACCAGAGTTTTACTAGCCAATAATCTCACATTGAATAGAGTTGCATTGAACAACGATGAGACTCCAAGTTAAAACAGCGTTTTACTAGCCAATAATGGAATTTGGCAGAGTCTCATCATAGAATAGAAAAAGAGTCAAACCTCAAAACAAAATTTGTTTATTCATCAAATGCCAATCTGTCTTGATTGGAGTACAAAAATACACTTAAATAAACTTACTTACTAAACGCTAATTTGACTAACTTTGGATCAAGCCCATTAAATAAACTAATTACCAAACCCTACCCATATTCTAATTGACTTTGGGCAAAACTCATTTATTGAATTACAAAAACAACACTCCTTAACTCTTGTAATTATACAAAACATAAAATTAAATACTAATAATTTAATTAACTAATAGAACTGAAAATAAAACTATAGGACCCAATTACTTCTTATGTAAAGTTTTAGAAACTAACAGAGGCAGTTACTTGAACCTGCAAAGTACATGTTGTCCGACAGGAAGACCCAATACTGAAGAGGTTGTAGGAAGAGCAAATCTGAACTTTGCAGTATCGTGGCTCAGCTGAGTTTTCTTAACAAGTTTGAATTCAATGAACTTCTTAGGATTTAAGCAAACTGAAAAGACATATAATCTAAGAAGTCAGTTTGGAGGCAAATAAGAATTAAGACCATTATTTTTTTGTTTGATCAAAAGTTGACATGGATTTTCACTTCATTACTGAATTTCATCCCCAGCATTTGTTAAAATAGAAATCAAATAATTAAATTCATATTTTCTTATTAATTTAAACTTTTGAAATAAGTGGTAATTGAACGTAGTATCAGAGTAGAAATTGTAAGTTTAAATCCTAATTTATTTGGTCCCATACGTGAATGAAAGTATTAAAATATTAATTAAATTTCTTTTTTCCTATCATCTTAAGTTTTTGTAACTCTATTTTAATTAAAGTCTTCCACGAGTTGTTTAGTCCAACACGTGAAGAAAAGTATTCAACTATTAATTAAATTTACATATTCCTATCAATTTAAGCTTTTGAGATAAAGTTTAAGCTGATAGTTAAATTATAGGAAAAGTAAATATACTCCTTTCAAACTATCATTGCATTGTTAATGTCCCCTCAAACTATTAATTGTGTCAATGTCTCTCCTAAACTACCAAAACAATATCAATATCCCCTCTAATGACAAAAGCACTCTTTATTAAATTAAAAAAAAAAAACTTAAAATTATAACCAAAGGCTTTTAAAAAATAAACAAAAATTTTTTTAAAAAAAATAACTGA
>FXXK01002008.1:59801-70116 GCA_900184695.1 Betula pendula
GGGGTCATCTAATTTTTTTTCCCTTTTTTTTTTAAAAAAACAATTAATTTTTATTTGTTTTTTCCTCTTTTTTTCATATATATATATATTCGAATTTATAAATATATTTTTGTCTTATTGAAAATTTTTCAGGTCTTTTCTATCTTTTTACCAGCCAGGAGGGATATTGACATTGTTTTTATAGTTTTAGGTGAGACATTGACACAATTAATATTTTGAAAAAAACATTGACAATGAAGTGGTAGTTTGAGAAAAATATGTATATTTTTCCCTAAATAATATGAATCGACCAGCATATCAAATTACATTTCTCTCCTAATATTGTCTTGACAAACCATAAGCTTTCTCAAACGTTGTCCTGCAAAAACCTTTCCTATGAAGCCTTAATATAATATGTTGAAACAACATCTAATCCACAAACTTAAGCTTATTAATCTTGTATCCTCCAACATTAATCAAACAAAACTATTTTATGAAAACCTTATAACAATACTCATATAAAACTAAATATCGCCATTCCATTATCATTGCAAAGTTTCTTTCTCTTCTTTTCTTTTTCTTGAAAAAGGTATCACATCAGTTTGTTGCAATCCATTCAAATTAACGTGTAGTTACATACATGTACATACATAATACATGTTATGTATCTATGTGTGCGTGTACATAAAAACATATACATACAAATATGAGAAGATGCTTAAATATTAGTCATACCTTTGGGTTTCGTGGTGTAATATAAAATGGCAGCAGAAACGCCAACCAAAGCAAGAGCAACGGCTGCCCCCAGCAGCTCGGCATGGGGTATTTGCATGAACTCAAACGGTAACTTAAACATTTTCAAAGACTCAAAGTTAACCTCAAACGGTAAATTAAGCTTGAACATTTTTCCCGTTCAACTTGAAATGGATTACAATTTTTCATATATATATGGGTGGGTATTAAATACCTCTTCCCATCTTATGCTTTGCTTGTTCTTCCCATTCTTGTACCTCCCCCTTTTATGGATTCGAAAGATTGTTTACCAACCTGATAAGGGAGGGAATGAAGTAAGGGATCATCAAAAAAGGGCTTTATGGGGACCGCCCACAAATAAATCAATCATAGCCAATCAGAAGGTGACATATGGCAGTATGCCACATCAAAAAATCCAACTCACTAAAAATCACAAATCATCGACAGGTAAGTGTCTTTCAATTACGTCGCTTTAAAAAAAGTAATGCTTCATGTCCAACTCTCATGTTCAACTTTTGTTCAACTTATCCAATGTAACAAGTAAATTATTATTATTATTATTATTATTATTATTATGTCATGTTGGACAAGTTGAACAGAGTTGTACATGACGTATTACTCCTTTAAAAATGGTCACGTCATCTTCATGTCAGCGGCCATAATCCATTTGCTCGATCAACACCTCTTTTCAAAGCAAACATTTCCCTCTTTCTGGAACAATCTCCACACCCACTCCCTTTCAAATCAAATAGATGGATTATTATTGAAATACAGGTAGCCTAGTAAATCCTCATCCATACTAAATACATCCCTCTCTTTGGCACACATAACTTGTGTGGTGCCAAAAATGTCGTGTTATTATATGAGTAATACTATTTTTCACGCTAATTTATTGCACATATATCACACTGGTTAACGTTTTGTATTTTAATTGGCTTAAACTTATATTTTTTTAAATGGCTGACTGGAAAAATCACTTAAAAGTTAAAATACATCATTTTAGTAGGTGTGTCATTGGTGTAATAAATAGGTGTGAAGAATAGCATTATTAGTATTATAGTATTTCATTTAAGTAAAGAATAAACAAAGAAATTAATGCCAAAAGGGCAAACAGCATGTTACACCTTAAAGAACTTGGTGATTTAACAAAGTTTTGGAATGTCTTGAATTTGAAGCCCCATTTAGCGGCCAATTTCATTAACTAGTGTTCAAATCCACTGTACATGCACTATAACAAAGTTGATTTTTGATGGGAGAGATAGATAGATAGATTGATAGAGTACACAGAGTTCATCAGATTAGCCTCTGTTAGAAAACTGTCCAAAGCATGTGAAAGAGCTGTTTCAACACCAAGCTGTTATTCAAAGGTGAGAGCAGTCCAAGATTAGGAGTTTTTTTTTTTTTTTTTTTTTTGGGATGAATAATTCTTATATTACCTTTGACAACCTTTTCTCTCGGTCACTACTTTTGTTATAGGGAATTCAAATCTTGCCTAGGCTTTAGTCCCCTAATTAGACTGAATATGGAACTTTCCTATTTTTCCACAAACTCCAACTTGGACTCGCAATCTCCTGTTTTCCACATTCATGTTACTGTTTTCTTCTTTTATTCTATATATTTCCTCAAATCAAGAACCTCCCGAGTTGTTTCCCAGAAAAAGAACATATTTGAGTCCCACGTTTGTTTGAATGTAGGAGATTGGAAGTCTCACATGTGTTTGAATATTGCCAGTCAGTCAAAGAAGCCAGATCTTAATTACCAGACACCACCCTTCCCACTAACACTATATATAGAGGATTAATACATGCTTTCTTTCACCAAACAAGCCTGTGTTTTTATTAGTATTCACCATGAAAACCACCCATAAATACTTCTACAATTTGTTCTTGCTTTTTCTGTTGCTCAACTCTGTTTTCATTGCAACACAAGCCCGTCCCTTCAATGTCATGGAGCCTCCAAGCAGTACTGCTGGTGGAGGTTGTGGGGGTTTCTTTGACGGTTTATCTCTTGGAGGGATCAAGCAATTGGGCCCAAGTCCCGGCGATGGAAACAAATTTGTAGATCACAAGACTCTTGGAGGAATCAAGGACGGTCCAAGCCCCGGCAATAGAAACAAATTTGTAGACCACAAGACTCTGGGAGGAATCAAAGATGGTCCAAGTCCTGGTCAGGGACACAATTATGTCAATGGCCTCCACTAGTAACAACTCCTGTTTACCAACTTTCACAAGTTTTTTTTTACCGGTTCATTTATTTGTTATGTACAATTTTTAAAGATTAGTTTCTATATATAATTTATTCTTCGATATGTAGCAATCCTCAATATAAAGCTCTTCAAATTGAGGAAAAGCTTTACCGCCATTTTCAACATCAAAAGAAATCCATTTCAATTCGTCATATGTTCAAACATAAGAACTTTAAGGCACCAAATGTCTTAACTGAAGAAGAACGGCTACCACAAAACTCATGACCAACTCTAATAACTTCATCAAACCCAACAATAGAGATCGAGATTCTATAATATGCAGAGAGGGTAACTAGACAAGGGGTGGTAAGCTACTGCAATATTTATAGTTTTCTAAATGGAGAGATGCTAGTTTAGAGAATGAAGGTCAAAACCTTCCGCCATCCATAATAAAATTAACCGGTGTTTTTGAAAACACAATTCTATGAAAATATTTAACAGTAAGCAAAGCACCGCTTTAGATGTGATCATAAGAGATACTTCTAGCTTAATCTTAGAGCAGGAAGAATTTTTGTCTCGTCAATTGGCAAATCCCATAATTCGCTTTTCAATATCTTCTTCTATTCATCAATATCCAATTTAAACCCTAAAGGAGCTCCAATTGTTTTGACTACCAAAGGAAAGCCATCACATTTTTTCACAATTTGTCTACCTAATTCTTCTAGCTGTGTATGTGCAATAAGGTTACCATCATGGAATGCGTGTTTTGTGAACAATGACCAACAATCTTCTCCCGGTAGTTCTATCTCTTTGATGAAAGAGTTATGAAAAGGACTATAGTTATGAATGACCCTTTTTGTAGCTTTGAATGCTACGAGCCTATGGAAGTTGCCCAATTTTTTTTTTTTATTACTTATAGTATTTTCTAAATGATTCATAAATATTATTTAATATAGTATTATTAGTTTTAAACTACTAGACACTAACCTTAAACTATATAACAAACCCTTTCTTTAATCTTAATTAAACTATTGTTAATGTTACAAGCAAGTTCCAAATACAGCTCCCCATCATTAGAATTTAGAAATATCCCATTAGTGCTCCGAGTATTGGAGACAGCTTTTGCTAGCCTTTTAAAGGTTTCGAAGTAAGCTGCTAGCAGCATTCCCTATTAATACTTACTTTGGGAAAAGTACAAAATTACTAATCAAGTTAACAATGCGTTCGAGATTATGATTTATAGGTAATAATTACAAATTTTAAACCAAATCCGCAAAAAAATTGAATTGTTTAAAAATTACGTTTTTAAAAAATCGATTTGAAAACGCCAGAATTTTTAAAAGCTGAAAACTGGCGAATTTTAAGGCTAATTGTGATTTGGGCCAAACGCGTTAGCTGCATTTTAATATCAACATTTTTTCAATCGCACTTTTTTAAATCGCTATTTTTAAAATCGCAACTTTTTGAAATCACAAATCTCAAACTGACCCTAAATGTCTACTATTCAATACCAAAAATTGTCCACCGGAGGAACTCCTCACCTCTTGACATGAATGGTAGGCAATTGTGCAATATTTTTACCTTTATTTGAAGTATGATTAGCGGTGAATTCGAAGCACTTAACCCTTTATTCTTATTATTTCAATTTCCCAATATTTTTAGATCTCATCCATTCAACAAATATCTTTTTAGGAATTTCTTTTTATACAGTACATTTACGCATCCCTCGTGGAATTGACATCGTATTTTGCCGTCTATACTTATCGTTTTGATCTTCTGCACTTGCGAGTAACAACGGGTCATTTATTTGCCTATTTAATTAGGTGGCATATTTTACAACAAAAACAAGATAATTAACTATCATTTTTGGTATACTATATCTGTTTTCCTTGAATCAATCCTAGATCCGACTCATGTTTCTATCTCATTGTTACCGTATGAGATTCCATCCTCCAACCCGTTGTACCATCCATTTCAAAGTAAATTCACCAAAAACCTTACTCAGGCTTGACGATACAAAATAAAACATTATTAATCAAGTCCTAAAATAAGAGGAATGTTCCTTATCTAGTTTGTTTAACCACGAAAGATTTTCGATTCCTTCTTGAAGAGAATTTTTCACAATGCTTCATATCTATCACCCAATGCAATGGGAGATGTTGACCAAGTCAAGCTATCCTTCACTCTATAATACTCAAAGTGATATTGCTACTCAGACATCTGGGTTTCTCACTCACTATAATACATCAAAGTGATATTCAACCCAAAACATCTTGGTTCACGATAAACTTCTAAGAGGATTAGAGTAATAGTTTATATAGCTGTTGTGCACGTACATTTATTATTTTTGACAATTATTAGGAAAGAACAAATGACTTCAGGTGGATCCTGTTAATGCATGCCTTGTACATGGTATCCGACCTTTGCATCACACCATCATGTCAACTTAAAGTTTATCCCCGTTTCACTAAGATCAAGAACAGATCACCATTAGTTAACCATGATATAATCTCAGGGTAGAATGCAGAATCTACTTTGATACAAACATAAACACTTTATAGATTACATAGGATCCTTTGACTATGATCTTACTGTGTGCTAAAATATTTTATTCACACCATCAAGTAATAATAAATGTAACCTAAGGACCTTTACACATATATATCGGTGAGATATTTAAAACACATATATTATATGTAAACCCTAATGGATATGCCCAATGTTCTAATAATCAATTAGGGAATAATTAATCAAAATTCATTAAATACAAACTATAATCCTATGATAATTGAGTTTTTGGACCACCAGTTTCCAACATCCACTTCATATGATCAAGATATATCATCATGTTGGATATATTGTAGTCTTATTAAATGGAATGTCAATTTCATACCGACTACGAACAATTGCTTATAAGTACAAGGTTTATGATTTAAGATATTTATGTGTAGTAATCTCATCAGACATACTTAAAACATGATTCAATATAAACTTTAAGCACTCACATGGTATATAAAAAATAATATGCGCATGTATAGTAATAATGCCCAATCTCTTGAAATAATTCAGGAAATAAATAACATTATTTAATAAACTAAAATGTCAAATATCAACTAGGAATTGGCTTTTAGGGTATAACCCTAAAAAAAAAAAAAAAAAAAAAAAAAAACTTGAAACTTTTACTCCAAATGACTTAGCGTGTTGAAATGTTTTACAACCAAGTTTTGGTCATTGAAATAAAGCCAATTTCTAAGAACCAAACAACATGTAAATCAAGAATAACAATCACACGAAATCATATCATTTTTATAAATTGTATCATCATGCATTATAAATTAAGGGTCAATATCATTGAATCATAAATGTTCAATGGCATTATAAAAATGGATGTTCATATAAAATATTTGTGCTCGAAAAATCTTAGTCTTTTAGGGTCCACATGGAGAATTTACCCATGAAATCCGTAGTAATCCTCAAATAAGCCTGTTTTGGTATGGTCCAAGGTATTCTACCATTAGTCACACCCTTCTAGACTAAACTCAACTAACTTAAAACCCTAACACTTAAACTTTATTTGTCTCGGCCAGAACAAACCGTTAGGACGATGTAGGAACCATTAGACAGTCTCACTATCAAGATGATCATCTACTGTTGGAACAATTGTCACCAATCAAAGACGATTCTCAAACAGTTAGGCACGGGTCTTTTAGACAAAAACTCCTAAACTCTGAAAATCTACCTTTTTACCATATAACAAGTTCTAAGGCTTAAAAATGTTCCTCTTAACTAATCTAGACACTAAACACAACTAAATACAAAGATTAAATCTACCTAAAGTCTCCAAACATTATCCAAAAAATCAAACTTTTCTTTACCAAAAACAAGAACTTTCTTGAACAACACTCCAAAAATCATAAGGATTACCAACAACACCTTTTTTTTTTTTTTTTTTTTTTAAATCTCAAGAAACCAGAAAGGGGACAACAGGGAAAAGGAATTAAACCACACACCTTTGAAAGTTAAGAGATTTACCCTTATAGCTGTTCGAACATTCACAATAGCACATTTCATGCACAAGAAACTTAAGGCCTCAATTTGGTAGCGTGTAAATTGAGCATTTCATTATGAAAAATTAATAGGTTATTATTAGGAATTGAAGAAAAGAAATAAATAGTTAATTTATATTTCTTTGAGTTTGGTGACAACCGCATATGCTAAAATTGAATTGGAAACCAAAATTACTAAAAAACCTCACTTTATTTCTTAGATTGTTTTAAAACTCAATTTTTTTTAAAAAAAAAAAAAAAAAAAAAAACTATTTGTCATTGGTGGCGTGGACACCACTCCCATGGAAGGAATATGTACCAAATAAAAGAAATGGTTATTCTTAATCATTTTTTCCAGTGGGTTATTCCGCAAACCAATCGGGACCCTAACTGTCTAACCCCAAAGTCACCGTCGGTTTCATACAACCAAAAAGAAAAAGAAAAAAAAACTTAATCTACTCTTAAAAACAACACATACACTAATGCAAATAAAAATAAACTCATCACAACATTAAAATGAAATATAAATGAGAATAGCCAAGGAAAAAGGTGTGTTGTGTGGCGTACAACTAGGAAGATTTGAACTCAAACTCCCAAAAATCCCATTTTCCTATTCTTCTCAACTCATTAGAGGACTTGGTCACGCACAAATGGTGCCCTAGAGTTCATAAATGGGGGTTTTAAAGACCTCCACACACCTGTGTGCAGTGTGGCTTATCTGAGTCCGCATGCAACTATTCACCGTTCAAATGGTCTTTGAATCGTTTGGACGTTTTTGGCTAACAGTGGATTGTTCGACGATGACCAAGCATCTCTCCTATTTTTCTATTACTATACCATTCAAACGATTTTCGCAACTAAAATTACTTCTAAGGCCTCGTTTGTTTGCAGAAATGGACTATTCCATTAGAAAAAGGAATAGCTATTCCTTGGAATAGAAGAATGTGGAATGGAATAGTTACTCCTATTCCTTAGTTTGGTTTGTAAGAATGGAATAGAACACTGATAGATATTCTTTTATTTGTGTATAGTGGAAATGCTGGTGAATAGAATTATATTGTATCAAATTTTCTTAAATAGCCTTATAATACAAATATATATTTAAGGACGTTTTATTTTTATTTTTTAAAAACAAAACCGTTATATTATATTTTTTTTTAATAAAAAAAAAAAAAACTGTAAAGTTTTTTTAAAAAAGTTCGTGTTTGTTTTTTTTTTTTTTTTTTTTTTAAAAAAAAAAATTGTCAAGTTTTTTTTTTTTTTTTTGTAAAACTACAAAAAAAAAAAGCATATCAACAAATCATCATATTCACCCATCAATTTTATTTATTTTTATTTTTTAAAAAAAAAAAAACAAAAAGCACGTCACCCAAATGGTTTCATAATATTAAAAAAAAAAAAAAAAAATTATATTGGAACCGTGTGAGGGGCTTTTATGAGAAGATGCTGCAAATAATTTATTCCTGTAGGAAAGGAATAGTATTCATCTCAAATTTTTTAAAAGGAATACTTATTCCTCTTCGTAGGGAATAAGTAATTCCTATGAGATAACTATTCCTATGAATAGGCTCTTTACCAAATAAAAAGGAATTGATTATTCCATAGAAATAGTCATTCCATTCCAGGACCTACTTCCGCAAAACCAAACGGGACCTAAGTGTTTAAAATAGCAATTTTTGGGATTTGGTGACTAATCAAGTCTATTTTACAAAATCTTAGACACCTAATAAGGGTGTCCTTAATTTTAATAGAAAACTTCATAAAGGCCTCCACAAACTTTCAAATGCGATTTGAAATACTCCTTTGATTTTTGATTTCTCCTTCTTTGACCCTCATACACTAACTTTTAACATATATCATTTAACCTCCTTCCCCCGTCTGTTTTTATTGTCAAACCAGTGCTAAAGTGCCCAAATAACCCATATTTTTTTAAAAAAAAAAAATCTAAAATAAGGGAATATTTTGGTAATTTTTGCACAATTATGTTAGGATTTAACGAAAAAATCAACTACGGAGGTGTTAAATGATACAACATTAAAAGTATGAATGGGTCAAAGTGAGAAAAAATTCAAAGATTCGAGAGTATTTAAAATCGCGTAAAAGTTTAAGGGGCATTTTGTGAAGTTTCTCTTAATTTTAATTTGTTAAAATCCTAACGGATGGGTGTTAAATAATACAGAATTAAAAGTATGAGGGTCCAAGTGAGAAAAAATCAAAAATAGAGGTATCTTCAAATCGCGTAAAACTTTATCACGGAGCATTTGTGGAAGTTTCTCTAATTTTAATTTAGTACGGAGGGTAATTACACATGTGTTTGTCACCAAAAGAAAAAATATGAATGATCATTTTATTTAAAACTTTCTTGTATCTAGTAAAAGTCATTTATTCCAAAAAAAAAATTAAGTCAGCCGAAGAGCCCAGGAACAAGGATCTCTCACGGTTCACTTGAACCGGAGAGTATCCAGTCCTGTTATAAGTGAGTGGGCTTTTTGGGTCCAAAAAAAGTGAAGAACAAAAAACCCCTCACTTATAACAGGAACTGGAACTCTTCAGTTCAAGTGGAACCGAGAGGTCCAGTTCCGAAGAGCCATGACTCATAACTCTTAAAAATCAAATAATACACCATAAACTCCTTTTTCTTTTTAAATATATGGCCCCCCCCCGCCGGCGTGTCAAGGGCCGGAATTGTAGCAAGCAGGACTAAATGATAACGTAGTGAACACCTTGACGAGGAGAAGCGGCGCTCTTTACTGTTTGGGAGTTCTTGAAGACACAAAAACGCACACGCAACAAGACGAGCGAACGAGCCAGAGAGAGAGAAAGGGGGCGGAGACGAGATGAGCAAGATGACGTGGAAGTCGGAGCAGAGGATACCCCCAACCAACAAACAGAAAGTAATGCGTTTCCTTTTCACAAAACTTTTAATTTGACTCCAAAACTGTTTAATTGATGAAGAAAAAAGCAGAACCCTAATTGTAACAAAAAAAAAAAAAATGTATTGCAGGAACTTGACGACTAAGAGCGATTGAAGGGATGAGGACGAAGCGGCTGTCTGCGAGAGATGCAGGCAAAGGTCGAAATGCAAATGGGTTCCCCCCCCCAACAACAAGGATTTTTTGTTTTGTTTTTTTTTTAATCGGTTCCTTATATATACTCCTTTAATTTTTATTTTTATGTAATTTCTAGTGTTTGCGGTTTTTTTTTTATTTATATTTTTTTGTATTACACTTGGTTTTTTTATAATAGTTATAGGTATTCATATCTGGTAAGAAGCTCTGGTCAGTAGGTCATGATTAAATATTTGAGTGCATGCCTCTTTCCAATCAGTGATCAAGTTTCGAATATGAATCTC